>JAFFST010048324.1:28039-59015 GCA_022414735.1 Noturus placidus | reverse complement strand
TTATTATTTCAATATCTGCTGGAGATGCATTGATAGATCATTCAATAACATTTTTGTAGCCTTAGAAATGAAACATTTTTTTACGGTCACTGTTGTGCCCGGTGGAATTAAACGGGTTTTAAAGATGCTCACCATCCAAATCACAGCCTGTTCAACCTGGGACATTCTGGTAGGCCATCTATCTCACTTGTAGTTACTGACTTGGATATTTGTCTAGCACAAACACAAAAAGAAAAAAATGATTGTGAGAAAAACTGTCATTGCATGAATTCACATACGGATTTGCACATGTGCAAAATATGTCCACGGGTGTGTGAATGTGCTTTGCACCATAATCTCTGCAGCAAAAATGTGACTGTATGAGTTACTTAATTTATAATGAGGACTCTTTATTTATCACATATACAGTAGAGCACTGTGAAATTATTTTCTTCGCATTCCCCAGCCTGTTAGGAACCTGGGGTCAGAGTGCAGGGTCAGCCATTATATAGCGCCCCCTGGAGCAGAGAGGGTTAAGGGCCTTGCTCAAGGGCCCAACAGTGGCAGCTTGGCAGTGCTGGGGCTTGATCCCCCGACCTTCTGATCAGTAACCCAGAGCCTTAACCTCCAATGCTCCACTTCCCCTTTGTGATTTATCTAATAGGATTTTTGATTTGTGGAATAGGATTTGTGCAGCTTAAATGAAGAATTTGAGAAGGTTTAACTGTTGTGTTTGTGGGAGAGAAAAAAAACTCTACAAGTGCAAATTCCACTGTCATGGGTGCTCAGTTGTTCTCCTCAAATAATATCTTCATGTTGGGTCAATAAACATGTGAAGAGTGACAATTTTTTTTTGTCATTTTGCCTCAGTACCTGATAGATTTGAAATGAAGCAATCAAGATGTAATTGAAGTGTAGACTTTCAGCTTGAATTCAAGGATTTTACAGCCATTTTGAGTCCCTCCAACTTCACAGGCTCAAAAGTAATTGGATAATCGCCCGATAAGCAGTTTCAAGGCCAGTTGTGGGTTTTTCCTATTATTTCATGACAGATTAATCCACCTGAACCTGTGCAAGAGTTTTTATCTTGCCTATGTCATTTCCAGTGTGCTAATTCGGTGTCTGAATACAGACTTTTTGAAGAATCTTATGAAAAATTCAAAAAAGCAAAGTTGTATGATAAGGTACAGTGCCCTCCATTAATATTGGCACCCTTAGTAAACATAAGTAAAGAAGGCTGTGAAAATTTGTTTTTATTGTTTAACCTTTTGATCTTTTATTCAAAACATACTTTGCTCTCATGGATATCAAACAATTGCAAATAGAACACAGGTTTATCAAACAAAAATAAATATACGGGGTGCAACTTTTAGTCAATACTTTGTGCTACCTCCCTTTGTCAAGATAACAGCTCTGAGTCTTCTCCTATAACACCTGACGAGGTACGAGAATACATGCTGAGGGATCTGAGACCGTTCCTCTATACAGAACCTCTCCAGATCCTTCACTTTTCGAGGTCGACGCTGGTTGTGGTAAACCATGAGAGTAGAGGCTTTTTCCTTCAAACCTTGCCAAACAACTTGTGGTGATGTAGGTGACTTCAGATTGTATTTTTGGAGACTTTCTGACCCCAACACGCAACTTTTGCAATTCTCCAGCTGTGATCCTTGGAGATTTTTGTCCACTTGAACCGTCCTCTTCACAGTGTGTTGAGACTATATAGACACACGTCCATTTCCAGGTTGATTCATAACATTTTCAGTTGAAAGGGTGAAAGGGTGCCAATATTAGTGGATGGCACTGTATACTATGCTGATATACTGAAAATAGGAGAAGAATCAACCTTGAAAAATCCACTCCATAATCTTAATACTTTATATGAAATTATTATTCATTATACAGGCAGAACTATGGCCTTGATATGATTCTTTAATCATTCTTCACATCTGGAGATATATATACATGTAAAATGATCTCAACTGGTTTCATTAATGCCACCTCACATTTGAGCAAACACACATCCTCCATCCCTCTTTCCCCACTCATCTCTCCTCCATCTCCCGTTCCTCTCTCTTCCATTATCCACCTAATAAACATCACAGCCCTAACAACCTGTTGACTGCAAACAGTCAGTGGCAATGTTCCAAACTATATACTACTGTACCAGCTGTTTTCTAGCTGTTCAGCTATTCCAAAAAAAGTACATTTAACTATCCTTTGATGAAAAGTTTAAAGTATTGGGTAGTCGCAGGGGCCCCATTGTGGTGTGAAAAGAAAAGAAACTGCAACTAAATAAGGTAATAAACCTAATGTCACAAGATCATGAAGAAGTAGCAATCAGGAAGCATTTGTATTTATCTATGGCAGAAATCGCAAAGAAGTTATTAATGGCAATTAATTGGATTTTGTCAATCTGTCTGTTATTTCTACATTGCTATGACAATCTATGACAGCAGTAGCCTGTTGAATTGAAAGATATTTAACACACTTTAAAAAACCCAAATTGGATTATCTTTAGACAACGTCTGGGTAAATATAGGACAGAACACATTTTGGGTTAAACTAACCCATCGAGTTGGGTTTTAAATTTTAACCCAGCAAATGTGTTGTTTTTCAGTCCAAAGGATGGTTTAATTTCTACAAAAACACTGGGTTAAATTTTTTTTATAAATGGGTTAATATTTTCAGTTATTCTTACCCTTTGAAAATGTCATATATACCACATTATAAACAAACATGTCAACATGGTATCTCCTTTATTTATACACAAGAAGGTGTTCAGAAATGTATTGCTAGAGCTGCTAAAGTGGTGTCTACATATAGACTTTGAAGTAAATGACTCAAATAAGTCATATATTTAAGATGAAAACATCAGATTTTGATCAAAGGAGACGTGTGAAACATCCAAAAAACATTGGGTATTACAAACAAGTAAGCCAACACTAATGAATGTAGCAGTATTTACTGTAATTTACTGTAAACTGGACTGTTATCAAACATTTCTGCTTTTTCTAGTGTACAGTAATGGTTTTATGGATAAATATATTGATACGAAATACATTGATCTCCACCTGAGGCGATGTCAAACTTGATTTGACCCAAGGAGTTGGGCTGAGGTGTCGGGGTGTGGGAGTGGTAGGGGAGGGGTTTTGAATTGAATCAGCTGTTAGTGAAAATCACCCAGACATTAACCCAGCAGTTGGGTTGCACAAAACTACCCAAAAACTACCCAAGCCCGAGAAAATAATTCAGAAAACCACCCAAAAGCAGTGTTTGGGTAGAAAAAAATAACCCAGCATATTTTTTTTTAGAGTGCACCCAGGTAATTGAAACCTAAATCACCTGCAAATTGTTTCAAAACTAGAGCAACTCAGATGATCACAACCAATGAAGAAGTTATCTTTAATGATTAATACATAATTAATTCATTACATAATTGAATATCTAGTCTATTTCTATTCATTTTCTATGATTAATATGTATGTTTTGATATTTACTTCCTTATTTTTGTTCAGTTGTTTTGAATTTATTAAATTGTTTTTCCCTTGTCTAAGACAATGAAGTATTAATTCTGTATATTCTTGTATATAAAATACATTTACATTTACGACAGACACCCTTATCCAGAGTGACTTACATTTATCTCATTTATACAACTGAGCTAAGGGTTACGGGCCTTGCTCGAGGGCCCAGCAGTGGACACTTGGCAGTGCTGGGATTTAAACTTATGATCTTCGGAGCAGTAGTTCAATTTCTTAACAACTGAGCTACCACTGCATCAAGAACACACTCCCAAAAATAATCCTATACATCCTATACAACATTGTCGCAAAAGTTTAGGGAAAAACCAGAAGGCGTCCACATACTTTTGGCAATGTCTTCTTTTTTTTTTTTTTAATAAAAATTGGTAAATCTTGCAAAAACTTCCAATTCAGTTTGGCTAACATAAACATTTACACACAACTTTAATAAAAGCTTGATAAATTTAGCCGATTTTTAGTATGCTACTTAGCAAACACTACCTACTAACTACAGTTGGGATAAAAATTATTCACCCCCAGTGCAAATCAGGTTTATTGTCAAAATGTTCAGAATTTCAGCTGTTTGTTATGAACAAATCAAACAAAAGCAACTGAAATAGTTCGACACAACGAATGCTTGAAGTGGTTTCTCTAAATTCAACTGAAAATGCAACTTTTAATGACTTCTCCAGTCTCAAAATTATTCACCCCCCTTCAGTTCAAGTCAGGTGACTGTAATGGCCCTGTAGAATCTTCCAGAACTTCATCTGCACCCAAGCCTCGGTGGAATTTGAGGTACGATTGGGATGATTGTCCTGTTGGAAGGTCCAATGATGCCCAAGCTTCAGATTCCTCACAGACAGCATGATGTTTTCTCGTAGGATTTCCTGATACTTCACTGAATCCATCTCACCTTTCACATGCTGCAGGATTCCGGTGCCAGACGATGCAGAGCAGTGTTTGCATGAATACTCGGCCAGACCTGCATTTTGACCTGATGTGTGTGTATTTATTTTACTGTCCAAGCGTAATAAGCAGATAAAGAGAACTCAATTCGGTACTCGCACGATGAGGTGGCATTCTGTGCACCTGGTTCAAGTGTGTGTGTACACAAAGCCCTTGGGACAGGCAGGGAGACATTCATTTATTTCTTGTTATCTTAATTTTATGTTGTTATTCATTTTTTATCTTTCTTTTCATTTTACAAATGACACAGACTCGACTGTACTCGGAGTCCAAAATGTCAAATGTCAAGAGTCCATGTCAAATTCGAGTACAAATTTACCCGAGTGCGTGACAAGACCGAGTTCGTTCATAATTAGACTCGAGTCTGGATCGAGTACCCCAACTCTGGCAAGCAAGCATAGATAAACCGGAACACACACTTGCTATATCGTTTATTCCAAAAATCTGTTTCCCTTGAGCACAACTTCTCTTCATCCATATGACAAATTTATCTACCTGCCTCTCACATGCTGTCTCTCCGCCATGAACAGCAGCGATAGAGGAGCACTAATCAATCACTCTTTCTAATAATCAGAGTCGGAAGCACTATTGCACAATGAATTTGAATTGATTGAGGAAAAGTGGGAAGGGGAAACGAGATTCATTCATGGAGAAGGTCGATCGTTAGCACGAGCAGATTGCTCAGGGTTCAGCTGCTGGCAGAGAACATTAATAATGCAACACAAAAGCTGTATCCCATGACTTATATTTCCTTCATGGTTCCTTTTTAAAGCTCTTGCAGCATGGACAGAAAATTCACCAAGAGGGTTAAAACTGCAGGTCAGTGCAACCTGACAACATACACCACAGCACGGTGGGACATAAAGACAGTCAAATGGGGATTATAATTGCAGCAATAATGGCTAGCAGATGACTTTAAATTCCTCAGGTAAAGCTGATTGATCACTTCAGTCCTGAACATTAGCTGCAATGGACTGGAAACCCCATCGAGGGTGTATTCGCACAACATGCCCAGTGTTCCCAGGATAAAGTGGTTACTGGAAATTAATGAACGATTCATCCATCCATCCATCCATCCATCCATCCATCCATCCATCCATCCATTCTCTATACCGCTTATCCTTCCTTCAGGGTCACAGGAAACCTGGAGCTAATCCCAGGGAGCATTGGGCACAAGGCGGGGTATACCCTGGACAGTGTGCCAGTCCATCTCAGGGCACAGAACAATTCATTCAGCTTCAGCTCTCAGTACTGCAAGAGCAGTACTTTACTATTATTCTGCCTCACCTCACCTGTCTCTGTGCTACGCAGGTCAAATTGACCCTTTCTCCGAAAATGGAACAATAATAAACATGACTTTTACCTAACATGATATTTTAAGTACATGACACAGGTTATATGAGCTGTTGTTTTTCACTGCAAATACACCATTTTCGCTGCATTCTGAAATAAGCAAGGAGTGTTAGCACATGAATGAAATACAATATATGGCATTCAAAATTTTACTAAGCTATTATAATATAAGCAAAAGAATGGATTTGTCTCTGTGTTAAATAGATGTTTACAAAAGATGTTGATTAATAAAAATCAACTGAGCAAAAAGCGGCATTAGCTGCTGTAAATGAATAAATAAAAAGAACTGTAAATGCAATTCACTGATCTAATACTCTCTATCCATATTATGATTTCAACTGGCCTGAAATGCTGGATATGAATAAAATGGCATGAATCAGCCACAGAAACGTTTCAGCATTATGTTCAAACTCATAATAATAAAAAAGATACTCAACTAATTGGTAGTGAAATAATGTCTAACCAACTAATGTAAGTTTGAGCGAGGGATCAGTCAGAGTTGGGCAAAGCCCCTGAACAATAACAATGTAGGTATAATAATGCCAAACACATAGAAGAATGAATACTAACGGAGTCGGTATGAGGTGTTAGCCATTAAGAGATGATAACAATTAACACTGTTATAGATTTGCATGGTCTTACCGTTTAAATAAAATATACAGCATCGCATTTTGACAATTTGAAGAAAAAATATCAAATGGCGTGCGAACAGGAGACTTGGATAGAATTTGTTTTATTTGGGAATAGTTCTAAAATAAACAATCTTTCTCAGTTTTAAATAAATGATTAGCTGAAAATAATGATCAGCTGAGTAGGACAAAGCCTGAGGGGACTGATAACGAAATACATCTCTGATAACAAAATACAATCCTCTCAGCCTTGTTTTGCCTGGCCAGAAAAGGCAATTGGGCTCAGGCAGGATGTGAGTCTGCTGATTAAAAAAAAGATGAGGCCGTGGCTTTGATCAACTCCTGCAGCTTCCAGCCCTGCTAATGGATTCCTCCTTTAACAAGGTCGATATCCAGAAAAGAAATATTTGCTACTAAGCTCCAAACTGATTCATTTTAACTTAAGTTTAACCCCTTGTAGGGATTTGACATTTTGGGATTATAATATATGTATTATTGTTGTCATATTTTCTCATGTTTAAACAGTGAAATATAAATTATTCTTACCTCACACCCTGTGTTCCCAAGACCATGACCTTGACCAGGATAAAGTTCTTACTGATGATTAATGAATGAAAATGTATATGTATTTTCACGTTAAAAGCACGTGATGGGGTTAGGACAGATACAAATGCTGATAAGAGCTTTATTAGAGTAGGGATAGGCAGACAAATCCAAAACGTGAGACAATAGCATTGGTCCAAAACAGGCAATAGGTGATCGGCAAACAGGCGTACACAAGGACTTGGAGAACGAGAGCAAAAACAAAGCTATGAAATAAACACGATGACCAAAGGCTTGGTACACGGAAAACTCACACAATACTTTGCGAAGTACAAAGAGACACAAAGGGTTTAAATGACTAACATAATCAAGGGGAAACACAAAACAGCTGAGACTAATGTTGACACATACGGGAAACAACCTATGACAATACAGGGGTGGAGACAGGACAGAAATCACAACAAAACATGCGTGTCAGAAGTAAACAAGTAAACTCACACTGAGCTTGTGCTTCGGGTATCAGAGGAGAAATCGTTAAATTCATCAATATAATAATAATAATAATAATAATAATAATAATAATAATAATAATTACATCAATATGTTTCTAAAAATCTAATTCATATCATATATAGATCTTTTAAAAATTACTTTTTTGAACTTATTTTTTTCCCACCTAAATTTTGTTTCTGAATTTTGATTTACTTTTGTGGGGAAAAAAATGACTACCTATTGACAACACGCTTCAGGGTTTTCTATGCCTTTGTATTGCATTCACATGTGTGTTTTGTTATAATTTCTGTCCTGTCTCCGCCCCTGTATTGTTATTGGTTGTTTCCCTCATGTGTCATCATCCATGTTACCTCTTCATGTTACCACTTAGTTGTATATTTAAACCCCAGTGTGTCTTTGTTCAGGACAAAGTATTGTGTTTCTGTGTTTAGCCGCCGGAGCTGTACCAAGCATTTCCATCTTTGTTGTTTGATTCGTGGTTTCCGGTCCTTTCCCTTGTGTTTATTGATTCCTGTTTCGCCTGTTTGTTGATCGCATGACCCACGCTTGGTGTTTGACCTTGATATTGCCTTTTGATTTGGATTTGTCTGCCTGCCTGTTAATAAAGACTTTAACTGCAATTGCACCCAACTTCACCCTTCACTGTTCTGTTTTTTTTTTTCTCCCTGAGGTTACTTGTTTGTTTTTAGAAATTGGTGAGGCCACGCAATTATTATTTATACTAAAAACATAGAACATTGAAGCCGTTCTACTTTCTTTTTCTGTATAAACATTACATATAAACTATGTTTAATGTATAATTAATCAAAACAATTTCTGCCATGTTAGTTTACGTGTGTGTGTGTGTGTGTGTGTGTGTGTGTGTGTGTGTGTGTGTGTGCAAGAGAGAGAGAGAGGGGGGGAGAGAGAGCGAGAGAGAGAGAGAGAGAGAGAGAGAGAGAGGTGGCTTAATGATAATGAGCTGATGATCTGGATTAGGTGTACTTGGAGTTATGGAAGCTTGAAGATAAAGGTCAGTGGGTTCTAAATTTTACACCTATTCAGAGGTACTCTCCTCTGCAGGTGGCCTAATTCAGGTGGCCCTGATTTTGGAAATAATGTATACCTAATTCTAAATCAATACAGTTTCAAAATCCTAAAGCTGGGTCATTCCAGTTGTAAAGTCATAGAAAAGGTTTAATTTGTAAATCTACATAAGATAAGACACTATATGGTTAAAAGTTATACACACATTTGTGGTTCTTCCCCAAACTGTCGACACAACGTTGGAAGCACACAATGTGTATATGATGTCATTGTATGCTGTACTGTAGCGTTACAATTTCCCTTTACTGAAGTTAAAAGGTCTAAAAGGTCTCGCCCAAATCTGCATGACATGACAGTGCTCCTGTGCACAAAGCAAGATCCATGGTTTGCCAAGGTTGGTATGGAAGAACTTGAGTGTCCTTCACAGAGCCCTGACCTCAATTCCTTTGGGATGAACTGGAACCCAACTACATGCCAGGCCTTCTCACTCAACATCAGTGCCCAACAATGCCAATGTTCTTCTGGCTGAAAGAGCACAATTCCCTAGAACCATTCTCCGAAATCTGGTAGAAACCCTTCCCAGAAGAATGGAGTAAAAAAGGGACTAAATCTGAAATGGGATGTTCAAAAAGCTCCAATGGATGTGATATCAGGTGTCCACAACCCCTCTCACTACTCTGGTGAAAGCCTCAAAGCATTTAAGAGCACAAAATCTCACTGGCTCTTCATGATCGAGTCGGTAAAGGATCCCATAGTGTTTTGTAAGGAGAAGGAAAAACTTTGTCAATACAGGCAGGGTAAGACCATATCAGCTACGTAACAATTTTTTTTTTACTAATGTTAGCAATATTTGCTGCTAAGACAATCTTCCCAGGTGTTCCATAATGCAGTATATATTATGTAGCTAGCTAATCTAGCTACATGCTAGTATGACAGGAAGGTTCAAGTCCACTGTTAGAGACTGCTAACTGCCCTATCCTGTATGCATTTGCTTACAAACGCCTGTGATTGACTGATGTCACTTTGATCCACAAAAAGACAGAAGGTCATTCTTCTCACCTAGAGAGCAGGACAGACAGTATGATCAGTGTCCCCGAGTTAACAAATCAAATCGAAGTTAATTTGTTAAACAAACATGCATTATTATATGATGTCAACACTAAGCTTGTTTTTCATCTCTTTAACTTGACATAGCAATAAATAAATTAATAAACAATTTCCACTTTTAAAAAACGTCTATCGCACTTGTTCTTTGATGTCAAAATCAACGTTTGTTATAAAGCTACGCAAGATTAGTTAACTATATTATTGAGTAAATACAAACAAAAAAACAGGTTTTGTTTAAGTTATATGTCAGGAATTAAATTTGTAATCTCCCATATGACATGGCTAAAACCTAAATAACCCACTCCCAAGCTCGCTTCCACTGAAGTGGAAGGATGCCACAAACATCATCTGTTTCATCTCTAGATACATCAGGCCTTTAAAAAAATATCCATTTTATTTACCCTCGGCTCAAAATGACCTTAATATTATCCTCATGATAGAAGCAATGATTAGATTTGGCACAATTATGAAACAATATTCATGACTGTGATCTTAATGAAACACATTGTTGAGTTAAAATTTAGCTGTTTTCTTATTTTTTTTGCCATCATTTCACAGATATAGAATCCCTTCACTGGATTGCAGCCAATAGTGGTATTAATCTTATAGCACAAGTCCGCCGTGCTATTTCTATTTCCCCAGCTGATATTCACAATAGGTCGCATTACTGACTAAGTTCTTTTCAGATAATGTGACCTACACCTGATCTCACCAGTCCTGTCTGGAGGGTCTTTTTTCAGTATTGTATATATTCAGTACACAACTGTTTAGTCCTCAGTTCAGAAGGAAAGTGTTTGTCTATTATTATGATTTGGAATATGATGAGGATGGCACAGTAGGCAGCACTCACAGCTCCAGGGTCCCCAGTTCCATACGGCGCTTTGGTTACTATCTATGCAAAGTTTCTGAGTTTGTGTGGGTTTCCTCCAACTTCCCAAAAACATGCTGACTAGACTAAAGCTATTTTCTTTTCTAAAAAATACATATGAATAATGAAACACGAGGCAGGAGAATTCAATATGCCGTATTTGTGCCTTGATGGCCCTGCACAAAAATATGGCTGCTGGAGGTGGCAGGTATTTTGCATTGCTGCTTGATAAAATTAGGCCATGAAAGATTTGTCTTAACCAAGCAGATCAGCTAGAACATCTCAGTTTGGCTCATGGGTGTGAAAAATGATGCGAGCTTACTCACACACGTCTCACACACTGCTTTAAAACTCCATTATGGAGGTGTGATGTCATTGCAAGCAAAATGTGCACAAGCTGGAGGGAGAAGAGTGAGTGTGTGTGTGGTTGTGTCTGTGTGTGTGTGTGTTTGTGTGTGTGTGTGTGTGTGTGTGAGAGAGAGAGAGAGAGAGAGAGAGAGAGAGAGAGATGGAAATACAGGATGATAATTTGCAGAGACTGGAAAGAGTAGGAGAGAGACACAGAGAGAAAGAGGAGGATACGGGAGCCAGGGAAGGGGTTTAATAATTTAAAGAAATTATTGTGCGAGACAGAGAAGGGTTTGATGTAAATGAGGTTAATCTCAATGACAATGGTGTCAACAGGGAAGTCAAGTCTACTCTTGTATGCCAGCAATACCCTTAAAATATTCTTTGTGAGGAAACCTATTGATGAAAAACTACTGCAGACATTTGACCTTGCTGTGACCTTGACCCTGTTTGTATCACTTCTAAAAATCTAATCAGTTCATCTGCTGGGTACAATGATAAACTCAACATTCTGAAATTCTGCAAACTTTGAACCACTTTTTCTAGAGATATAACACGAATGATAATCCCAGACAAATGCATAGATGGACAGATGGATGGACGGACAACCCAAAAACCATAATGCCACCACCATATAAAGATTGTGTTGTGCTTATCGCAGGACTCTTAGTCACAATATGGTCATACTGACCATCCTTTCAACATACTTTCCTCTTTTACACCTATATATTGTAATTGTTTAGAATTCCACTCTCTGGTGTCAGCCAGAAGAGGATTCCCATTTAATTCTGGTTCCTCTTAAAGTTTCTTTATGTTGTTGCAGTTTTCCTTGCCACTGTATCATCTGGATGGCTGTACTGTCATGGTCCAGGTCAGAGCTGGGGTAATACATGGGGTAATTTTCTGTTTTTACCTTTCCTGGTGTTTCCAGTATTTCCCTCACCTCTTGTTCCTGTGTGTGTGTATGTATGTATGTGTGTGTGTGTGTGTGTGTGTGTGTGTGTCTGGGTGTAGCCCTCCACCTCACACCTCACCTGATTGCAGCATTTCCTCATCTACTCACCATATCAGCAGCATATATAAACTCCAGTCCTTCAGCTACTCTTCACCAGATTGTTTTCATTGCTTTCATTGCGGTCCACTGCCGGCTCTACTCGTGCTATTGTTAATTGTTTCCCATACTGTGCTCATCGTGTATTTTCTCTCCTTGTTTTCCAGGATCACCACACCTGCTTCCTGCCAACACTGCTCACAGGTCCATTTCGCCTCGTCTTCCCCATGGCTCTCCTGCACTGCACTCAGCACTCGCGCTGCTGACCTCAGTTCAAGCCTCGACAATATAAGCCAGTATCGGCTGTGCACTCTCACGTGGGCCCGGGGTAGAATCCTAACCCCGACTACACTTTATCACATTTCTCTCCCACACACACACCAGCTTCCACTACTCTTCTATAAATACTGTTAACCTTGTGCCTGTGTTTTGCTTTTGGGCCCCTTCCTCTCCGTGCTTCATAACGTACAAGTACCGCTTGTGACAGCCCGGTAAGTCTGCAGAAACACAAACATGTCACATAAACCTGCTAAAAGATGGGTTGAACCAGCTCCAGTTTTGTGTGCGTTTCCACAGGTCCCATTGAGCGTAACTTGGTCCACTGAGGAGAAGATCTCACCCCCACACAAAGCCAAGATCTGACGGAGAAGGTGGACCAAGTTGTGAACGTGTTTTCCTCCACACCTGAGATGACTCATCTGGTCCACCATGAGATCAAGACATCCCTGGGAGTTGTGGTTTGACAGTGTCCCTACCGTGTACTGGAGGCCCACCGTCAGGCTATTGAGGAGGAGGTCAGCCGAATGTTTTGAGATGGAATCATCCACGGAGCACCAGCGATGTTCCAGCACCTAACGGATATTGTCCTATGTTCCCACCACCCATATACAGTAGCATACCTGGATGACATCATCTACTCCTCCAGAGGGGTGAACCATTTCTTTCACCTTGGGGAAGTCCTGGGAGAGCTCCAGAAAGCCTGGCTGATCACCAACCCAAGGAAATGTCACCTGGGGCTGACTGAGGCACAGTACCTGGGATACCGCATCTGCCGGAGCTGACTTGTACCTCAAGACAAGCAAAAGCACAAGCACAACATCATAGGCGTTCAGATGCATCCGAAACAGGGCTGGGAGACGTCCTTTCCCAAACATTCGATGTAAAAGAACACCCGGTCCTGAACATCAGCCGAAAGCTGACCCCCACAGAGTGGAAGAATATCACCATAGAACGAGAAGTCCTTGCGCTAAAGTGGGCCATAGAGGAGCTCCGCTAATAACTGTCAGGCTGGCACTTCACTCTGGTTGACCGAGCCTGCTCCACTGCAATGGATGACAAAAGAGAAGGACACCAATGCTAGAGTAACACGATGGTTCCTTTCATTGCAAGACTTCTCAGTTCAAGTGCAGCACTGGGCAGGGTTCCAGCATGGGAATTCTGATGGCTTCTCCTGTAGATATGGCATGTGGGTGCAAGATCACGGGGGGGGGGGGGGGTTCTACTGTGAGGGTAGGCCAAAAGTCAGCACTACACAAAGATATAATGTTCCTCACATGATTGCCAGCGAGGTGCTGAAAGGACAGCGGTGCTTCAGCACCTTGATTGTTGATTGTTTTGGACAGCATGAGAGTACATGGCTGCAAAGTGGGGTGACAGAAACACACACAGCTGGCACCCACTGATGACAGCAGCCTCTCTCTACCCTCCCGGAGCAGAGGGGAGAGCATAAAAGGGCATCAGAACAACAGCCATGTGAGCAATGTTCCTCAACACATATCAGCTGATATAATTGTATTGGTTTTAATGGAAACTGTTATGGTACCTGTGGGTATTTACTTATAATTAGTTGCCTTCTATTGGTGGCATGTTATGTCTAGTGGATACCATTAAGAAGCAAAAATGGTATGGGCAATGATTTTAATTGTTAGCTGATTGTTTGTAATGAAACAATTAAAATGTCTGTATTGGTTTGTATTGGTTTTTTTTCAGCAAGGAAGAATGACTAGAAGGGAAATGTTAGAGGGATTTAGTAGTAAAGGAGTAAGATACCGTACTGAGTACACTGCAGTGAAATTCTTTACTTCACATAACCTAGCTTGATATGCCTAGTGAACACTAAACGACTTTCAAAATCGGCATACCACTCACATTACATAGCTTTAATTACGTCTAATCTGTCTTTATAGATGTAGCTGTGTTCTGTGCACATTATACAAGCATTAGCAGATAACGTTCACACACTGCATAATCTTTCACCCTGAGAGATCAAAGTGTGTCTGATCTCCAAATACTGCTTTCTCTCAAAAATGAACATGAGAGCTGTCTATCAGGTGATGATGTCACAATGGAGAATAAGAGGCTGAGTGGTTGCTCTGGCACAATTTTCTAAGAAAACGAGAAGAAAAATGTGGAGGAAAGACTAGTTGGGGAGATGTGTGCAGAACTGGAGGTATGGTGTGAAGAAACATAGCTATTTTTATCCTGTGTGTCACAAGGACTCATGTGTTTGTTTTTTATTTTTGCTCTTCCTAACATCCATCTCGGCATGGCATGCCAAATTATTTCTTATTGAAGTAATATCATTTTCTTGACAATTGTATGAATCTCACAGGCTGTTGATCATAGAAGATCTTACTACTTGTCATAGAGGTGCTCCCACTACATGATTGAAAATATCAGAGGATCAGAAAATAGGACAACACAGTGGAGGTTTGTCTTAGGTCCAATAAATTTGTCTGCATCTTGGCCATGGAAAACGGAAAAGGAAGTTAAACCTAGAAAGGAAGTGAGAATTTAACAAAAATATATGTATTATTTTTGTATATACCTGTGTTCTGTTTGCAAAAGATTAAACAATAAAGCCAATTTTTCACAGCCTTCTTTGCTCATATTTACCAAGGGTGCCAATCTTAGTGGAGAGCACTGTATGCAATATTGGATCATTTTCCTCAGTAAAAAAATGACCAAGTATAATTTTTTTTGTTTAATTGGATTCTCTTTATCTACTTTTAGGACTTGTGTGAAAATCTCATTTCTACATATGCATAAATGTAGAAAATACTAAAGGGTTTATAAGCTTTCAAGCACCATTAATATATGGTCTGTGGTGTTCTTAAAAGCTGCCTTGCTGCATGACCTGAGTAGCAGACATCAGGAGAGGAAAGTGTGTGTGTGTGTGTGTGTGTGTGTGTGTGAGTGCATGTTGGGGATGCCTTTGATGCCTGAATGTGTGTGTCTGTGAGTGAAAGGATGCACCGACCTGCCTCTCTATACTCCTCCACATTCATCTGACGATAAGGTTCATTAAGACTGTTCAATCCTCAGATTGTTCCACATGCACATCCTGATTTTGGAAGTGACAGGGTCAACAAGTTCAATTTGTTCAGTCAATCATATCACCACAACATTTTATCTAACATTAGCTTGCTGGTAAATATGGCTCCACATTAGCCTAGTGCACAAAAACTCCCCCAAACACCTTTAACACATTACCATATTCTTGATGAAGCATATGGACATATTTTTTAAAAAATGATATGTAATGATACCGGCTAACCAGCATTCAAGCTACTTGTTTGGTTGGTTATTTTAAGCAACCCCAATAACACCTCCTTAGTCTTATCTAGAGAGATATGTTAAATATCTCATATTTTTAGCTAGCATATGTCAATGACAGGAATGTCACCAATTATTCAGACTTTGTACTGTGTATTTTGTAATGTGTTTTTTTTTTAACATAAAAACGAGTAATCATAGAATTTAGGCCATTGGAATTTTAAAATATTACACATTACTGATTTCTGAAAGGGTTTTATTGCTCCAAGTCCTCAATCAGTAGATGACAGCAGATGGACCTTTTATTACTAGCTACATAGCAAGCTAATTTGATTCTGTGATGTCAAGAGTGTTTCTATTGAAAACTCTACTTTATTTAATATAGGCATATTTAAATATTTAAATGACCACCATTTTAAGGCAATAAGTGCCTGATGCTGATACTCAGTGTAAACATCAATAAGCTGCACATGTATATGTGTGTCAGCTAAACTCTATTCTCAGAATGAGTCATACTGGAGGCATTAATGACAAAAATGCTGAAAAAGTATGATTTGTTTGGGTGTGACCCAAATCCCCGCTCAGATCGTGAAGCTCTAAAGAAGTCAGGTCCAGCTAAAGCTCACAGTGAATGCTGATTACAGCCACTCGACTCATTTTTAAACTGAAACCCTCATGTTTTTAATTCCATTACTCATCCATCCCACATCTCTGAACTCCCTCCCTCCTGAAAGATGTCAGATTTCTGCGGATGACAAAAGTATTCCAAACTTTACTGGCCATTTCAGTTCTTTGGGGGATTTTGAGGACTTTGGGATTCTTACTCAGACTTCATCTCAAAATACGGAAAGGCTGGTCAGGGTGTCACAAGTTGTTTTCTCACTTAGAAAGTGTAAAAATAAGTCTGAGCTGTGAGAGCTGTGTTAAGAACTAAAAGGTAATAAGTTCAAATCAGTGTCACAGTGTTGGCCCTGAGCTCTTTACCAATATTAAAACTCTTAATCATTATTGCGCCTGGTTTATGAGGACATTGAAACAGAATAAAAAAGTCTTCCTGGGCACGAGAGTGAGCTTTCAGACAGTTGGGTCATATAACCAAAACGACAGAGTTCCTGACTGTTCTGTCTGGCTATCAATACCCTATGTCTCTCCACTTATTATATAGCTTATAGCTCACTATCACTGCTGAATTTAGAGATACAATTAAGAAAAAGCAGACTGATATTGTATAGGGTGTGTAGAAAGAAAGTCAGATGGATTAGAGTGATGTTCAGCTCTTTAGATAGTTATTACATATGAAGAGGTCACTTCTATGTATTAAGAGACAGCCTGAAAGTTTATCAACAGCTAAGGATAGCCTCCTGCTTTGATAATGTCTGTGGCTGGTTTCACACAGTAGTTGGACTACCAGAGCCACTACACTGGCTCAGTTTGTTCACAGCTTTCAGTATCTGATCTGAGACCTTTAAATACAGATTGATACTGTAATTTATTGATGATGTTTCTGTTGAGGATTAAAATAGTTCTGAAATCTGATATTGATCTCCAGTGAGGATAAGAATCGCTCAAGGTAGTGATGTTGTTCTCCATTGAGGATAAGAATTGATTAAGGTACTTATACGGTTTCCTGTTCAGATGTTGCCACTGTGTGCTGACTGTCTTCAGTAAAAGAGACTTTATCTCTGAACAAATTGCTTAGCACCAAGACCAGATCTTCTGTACCATTTTGTGACTTTCCTTGCCTTTTGCGAAGTTTTGACCAGTTTATTTGCTCCCAGTGGCAAACCATTATATATACACCATATATATTTTTGGGGGGTCAGACCCAGAAAGACATATTTACTGTTTATCTGACTCAGCATAGAACATCATTCGCAGTATACAGGGCTTCATTTAAAGTGTTTCACACCATAGTAAGAAATTTTGCACTTACATTTATATCGTATAAGTGTGTCCTTAACAACTTGTTAACATGCTGAAATTCTGGAGTCTTTCCAATGGGCCAGACTGCTGTGCCACAGTGACCTGTTCATGTGGAATGCCAGGAAGAGTCTTATAGCATACCAACAGACGGAACCATGGCCTGTTTGGCCAGAGTGGTGCTATTAATACATCAGTTGCACAGGCTGTAGGACAAACTGCAGTGACATCCACACCAGCAGTAGCAGTGGAAAAGCTTACTGCTGAAGATTTGGCCAGTCATGCACACCCAGGACTAAAGCATTTGTCTCTGCTTTGTCTGTTAAGTCTGCACAGGAGTCAAGTGACTTTCTTCATGACTGACTTTTAGTCCTAGTGCTTCCGCGTATGAGATTGGGAGCTTAGTCTGGCTCATCACCTGCTGTTGTCCTCACAGCAGCACAATGTTCTAATAAGGGACTGTGCACACATCCTGGCACAGCAGGGGCTCTACAGTGATTTGCATATACAGTACTTTGTGAACACACTGTGTGCCAATACTAACACTAAGCAAAGGGTATGTCAGTCCTGAAAGTGGCTATATTCTAAAACAATTAGAATGTAGAAATGCATTTGTCAGGTCTATGGTCAAAACCAGCCATGTTTGTTCACTTTTTGCTCACAGTATTTCTGGTTTGCAATGGATGAACAATTTATGTTAAAAAATTTATACACACTGATAAACTTTGACATAAACAAAAAGGCCATGTGCGTGTTCTAAACATATAGTCAACCATTGCATGAATAGTAATAAGTCAAACACTAGCATTACTGTCTACGTGTTAGAAAGAAACAAAGGATTAGAGCACTATACTTAACATCTTTGAATCCATTTGACAAGACATAAATGGAAAGAAGAGGAATGTGATGTATAGTAACTTTTAAAAGGACCTTGTATGGGCATTTAAACAAGCACAGTTCCATTAACCATTAACGGTCCTGAACATATGGAAGTAGAACTGTTAGTCAGTGATTAAAAACCTCTTTTTTTTGTGCTACAACACCTACTTTTTGCATTAAATTGATTATTGAGAAAAAGAAAATCAACAGGGCCACAATATATCTATTTCCTGGGGGCTTAAAAGTATGGACTATAACCTGAAAACAGGCTGAAAGGTGAAAAATAAACTAGTTTTTCTAGTTTTTTTTTTTCCTGAGGTGTAAATATAGTCATCCTTTGGGACATAAATATACATACAACCTGTCCTCTGTGAATGGATTTTTGTCAGAAGTGTCCTCACAGTTGCACACGTAGACTGACATATTCTACAACTACACTGACATTTCTCGCTTTCTGTGTCACATCTGATTTCACATCAGAGAGTCTAAATCCCGTGCTCTTTCTCAGAGACAGCGCAATGAAAAGTGCCCATTACCTATGACAGCCAAGAAATCACCCATAGAATCCTGGGCAAAGTTGCTCGCTGTTCAAGGACATAGATAACAAGCCAGAAACATTGTGTTATGAACGATAATTAACATGACTGAGTGTATGTGTGTGTGTGTGTGTGTGAGAGAGAGAGAGAGAGAGAGAGAGAGAGAGAGAGAGAGAATAAATTTTCAATCTGTAGTCAACACTGTATACAATAACTAACAACTGTACACTTGGTTCCTCTTCCACTTTGAACATGGACTCTATTAAACTCATTACTCTTCTTATCTGACACTCCTTTAAAATGATAAATGCAGAGATATTGAATATTAATCCCAGTGCTAATGCACATTTATTCACACTGACAGTCTAGACAGGAGCTCCATTACACTCAGGTCAGAAGTGTGAACTTGGACATGGGGAAAAAAATGCCTCAGTGTAATGGTAACATGGAGAGCAAGCACTGCATAATTCCCCCTCCAAGATCCACACCATTATTCAGTAAAAAGCTGTGAGTGAGCAGAAGATTTTCTGACCCCATCTTGTACCCAAATGGAAAGGCGAAACAGAGATAATGAACAACCGTCCCAATTTACACAGCGTCAAGTCCCATCAGCAAAGTAAAAATTAGATGTATTTTTCTCAGAGAAGCTGGTGAAATTAGACCCGACGTGGATGGGTTGCCATAAAATGCAAATTGCACTCACAGTAAATTGGTCTGAGACCTTTCAGAGCAGAGGCAGTCAGAACACCTGAAAACACACGAAGTTAGAACAGTTCAAAATAAAACTGCTACACGTCTCCTAACCTGTATGGAAAAGCAATATATATTTGAAACAGTTTACAGTAGCGTTGAAAGTTTGTGAATATCTGAACGTGGGCGTAGGAGCCATTATACTTCGCGGGGGGGGGACGACGACCCAAATTTCAAAATCTAGGTTTTGTTCCCTCCTACTTTTTCCTAATCTCAAACTTTATTTAGCATTGCCTGCATGTCTCAGAAGATTTGTGAGTTGGACAGTCACCAAATTAACCCATTCCGCAACTTTTAGAAACAAAATTCAATTAAAAGAAAAATTTACTTTCACGACAGCAAGTGCAGCTGTCAGACTGTAGTAGCTAGGGATCGTTTGCCTGTGGATAAACTTGACTAGTGTCGGCCACTGCAAGGAAACAAACAAAACCTGGTATGGATTTTCAGAGAGGTGGCTACTCTTACGCAATGAAAGCGGAATTGATTCATTTGGAGAGGACTTGAATGTTCCGTGACCATCCGTAGGAAAAAAAACTCACGTCTTGAGGTGAGGGCGGTTACGACACAGCATTCAGACACAGCTAGTTGTGTTTGCTAGTTTTGATTGACAATTTTGTTGTTGAAATAATTATTTAGCTTATGAAAATGTCAAATACGAATAAGTTTCCAAGCTACATGCAACAAGACTATGATCCTAAACACACGAGTCGTTTTACCACAGAACAGTTAAAGAAGAATAAAGTTAATGCTTTGGAATGTCCAAGTTAAAGTCCTGACCTTAATCCAATAGAAATGTTGTGGAAGAACCTGAAGCAAGCAGTTCATGTGAGGAAACCCACCAACATCCCAGAGTTGAAGCTGTTCTGTACTGAGCAACGGGATAAAACTCCTCCAAGCCGATGTGCAGGACTGATCAACAGTTACCTCAAACGTTTATCTGCAGTTATTACTGCACAAGGGGGTCACACCACATACTGAATACACACTCACTCACAGATATGTCATATTAGATCATTTTCTTCAATAAATAAATCACAGTGTAATATTAATTTAATTTGTTTAATTGGGTTCTCTTTTTCTACTTTAAGGACATATTTATGTAGAAATATAAAACTTTTCAGCACCACTGTATATTTAAGAATACATTGCAATATACATAATGTATTTGGTTATGATTGTGATTATTGTCAGTATGTATGAAATGCAAGGTAATATACTTACAACCATAACCAAATGCATTATTTATATTGCTATATATTCTTTTAAAATGGGCTATTATCAAATATTTACATATAATCTAAAACACACACTATCTAAAGCATTTGTTTAGCTGTATGAGAATGAGAATTCCTGTATACCCCAATTCCGAAGAAGTTGGGACATTATGGAAAGTTTTTTGCTTGTAAATGTAATTTGACTTGGTTTTAAACAAAAAGCGTATAAAGACAAGATATTTTATATCTACCTAATCAACTACATAGTTTTTTTGAAGATAAATGTTTTAAAAATTTGAAATTGGGCTTAACTATGGATTTAGGTTTCTTGTGAAAATAGACTGTGATGTTTATTTATTAATTTTTTTAAAAAACTGTTTACTGCGCATTACTGAAGAGTCACCTAAACATGACCCAGAGTATTTGTGCTTTACACAGCCAGCAAGCAGTTCCTGAGTCCACCATTAATAATATTATGTCCTCCCCAAATGTCCTTCAACCTGAAATGGTGGAAATGCTTATTTTCCTATCAGAGCTGGACAATTATTGTATCTTAACAAGATTTTAAATGCTCTTATAGCCAAATGTTGTCCAGACTGAAATCCAGTAGCTATATTGTGTGTTAATATGTAAGTTAGCTCACTGCATTCAAACACCAACTTCCAGTGTTGTTTAAGATGCATACAATGACCAAGTATAAATGGGATCAAAAGTGGAATGCAACTTCATTACAGTATCAGACAACAATCTTAAAATCTCATCAGGACTAAAATTGTGTAAACGTACCAGATATAAATAGAATTCTATATATTTAATATATTCAAAGATTAAATCATGTTAAGGAATTTAGGTTTATAATGACAAATGTTGAAATAGGAAAAGAGAAAAGACTGCTATCTATAGACTTAAAATGAAAAAGTACAGGAAATATATTTTGCCTAAAGTAGATGATAAAATAATAATGATTTCAATATTGGGAGAAAATTATTGTGATTGTCATTTTAATCATTATCATGCATCCCTTATTCTTGGTATTGTAAACGTTTGACCTTTACTCTGCAAGTACATTGCAGACTCCTAGATCTTTGAAGACACTTAACATCAGGGCAATAAACTCACACTGCAATTAGAGAAGCTGGAGAGATTATAATAAAGCACCACGCCTCATTCAATACCCATTACTGACCAGCTCACAAGACACCATAATCATCCTGTTATATGGGTAGGCACGGGCTAATGATTTTCACATTTTATGCTATTATCATGATAATTTTTTTAATTACTTTGTGTTTACCACTAGTTGTTCTCAGAGGGCATGATGTTTAACCATCAGCATTTTAAGCTTCTCATCTATGTGGCAGTGTGATGTGGCCCCTTTTTTATTTCCCTAACGGCATGTCCAGAATTATTTTATTCCCATTATATGCTAACATTGACATATTTTTAATAATTAACAAATGACAAGTTGAACCTTTTAACTGTTTAACTTTTAATAGTTACATTTTAATGTTGTGTGATGACATTTATTACTTCCTGTATCTTAAAAAGATATTAATAGTCGATCCTTTACCAGCCTCATTTTTTTCTCTCCCTCTTAAAGGAGACCTTTAAGCCTCTTTACAAGATGGGTCTTAGGTGTCCCCAGAATGTGTCTGAAATTTCAGCTCAAAATACCCCACAGATCATTTATTATACCATGCTGAAAATGCCCCTTAATGGGTGGAAAACGCTGTTTTGGTGTGTGCCTCTTTAAATGCAAATGATCTGCTGCTCCCTGTCCCCTTTATGTAAGAGAACAGCTCGTGCTTTGGATACTACATTAGTCATAGAATCTGCTAACAAGCTCATTTGGAAAGGTGATTTGCAAACATTCACAAAATATAAAGTGCAAGACTTATGTATTTTGGATATGAAGCTGGATCACAAACAGTTGGTACTGATCCATGCTTGAGAATCAAGTTTTTAACAAATCCTGCTTTGTATTTACCCGCGTTCACAAAGTCCGGTGCAAAATGATTTAAGGTGTTTTGGGGGCTCATTTCCTTCAAAAATAAAAGTTCTCCACTGTGTCTTCAGTGGTTTTGAGGCCGGGAGTACATGAAGACTCTTATGTTCATTCTTACAGCCAACAACATGGCGGACTGTGTGCAGCTAACTCAGGGGAGGATCCATACTAATAGGGTCTGTGGGTGGGGCTTGTTCCAACAGGTCATTTTGAGACACTGTTTAAGATTTATTGGGAATTAAAAAAAAGGAGTGGATGATTTTTTTTTGTTGTATACACATTCTGCCAACACATATTTATGTTCAAACACCATTTAAAAGTGAATTTTGCATAATAGGTCCCCTTTAAGAGATAGCTAAAACAAAAAAGCAGCTTGTCATGCTTCTGACAAATTGCAAAACACAAAGACCTCTATACTGAACAGTTTCTTTTGGTGAAAAGCCTAAAGGCACAGCTGTTAACTCTATTCACTGTTCATACTTCCACAAATGGTAAATTAACTTCGTCTATAAATGTCGTCTATAGTATTCTAGGACCTGCATCATCTTAAATGATCCAATATTCTTGTGAGCTACATCGTCAGCATCTCATTTGTTACTTCATCACATCTTTATATGTCACTTCACTCAACTTCCATACTCAGTTATCTCTCTTACTGAAAAGCAAGCTGGTTAATATAGCTACCAAATACTAAAATAATAATAAGGTTAGGACCTTGGGTAAAGATTGACCTGTTAGTGTACTGCATGTAAGTTAAATACAAAGACACACACTGAGCACGGGGGTAATGAGACACATCACAGGATACACAGCAGGTCTGTTTAGGCCACACACATTTGAATTAATGTAAGGGAAGATACAGACTGTCTGTCTCTGTCTAACATTAATTTCTTTGTCCAGAAGGAGAAGATTGTTGATGTGTATATTCTATCCTTGAGTGTGGGTTTTTTTTTTTTTTTTTTTACCTGGGTTTCCATCATGAAGTACAGCCTCTCCGATTCCCTTAGACTTTCATCACACATCACACAGTCCTTCGCACTAGCAACCACACAAGCTGTAAACCCCTTCCCCCCCACCACCCCACCCCACCCTACCCACGGATGAAAAACAGGAACTGCCTATTGTAATGGAAATAACGACATGTGCCTATATATATATAAAAGTGAGAAACAGGCTTGCGTTTGCTATTTAGCCAGCAGCAAAATGAGTTAATCAATTTCAGTCCAGATCTACACAAAATAAACATGCATTTTACATTTGTCTTGTAATAATTTGAATTCTCAAAATGATCATGGTAAAAAGATAAATCTGTAAAGGACATGTTAAGTATAAAATGCTGCCCATTTGTCAGAATATGAATTAAACTGTGGTGGGTCAGAAGCTAAGTTTCTGTGCTGAAGATTAGAAGGTTACGAATTCAAATCACAGGGATGCCACAGTGCCACTATCAGGTCCTTGAGCAGGATCCTTAATTGGCCATATACAATCTCTTTTATACATCTGCTAAATTTGACACAGAGTAAAAAAGTGAGGTCATATCAACATAATTATAGATATTTTCAGAAAAAGGTATTTATTTGACTTTTCCCTTTTTCTTTGCACATCAACAGCAGTAGGAAAACCTCTATACAGATCATACAGGAAATGTATGTATTATTACAGGATAATAAACATTTATGATTGTAAGTATTTCTTGTATCTACTATCCATACTGTTGCATGAAAATGGCGTTTTAGTGTGAATGGATGGTCAAAAACAGGGATATGTATATTTAAAAAAATAAATATGTACAAATAAATACATAACAGGTTTGATTTACTCCTGACAGTTAAATTGTGTTCTCACTGCAACTGAACTGCATTTTGATTTGTTTAGATGTTTGGATCCTTGCTTGAGTATGGTTGCTGTGTTCGAATCTGTCCCAAGGAACCTAACCATAGGAGGTAAATACACCATGGTTTGTTTCAAACAAAGCATATGTGAAAACTAGTTATCGTTATGCTCTTCTGACTTCAATTTTCTTTTGGGTATGAAAATTATTGCTGGAGATGCACTGCTTTACACACCACCTGTCTACTGTGGGCCTTGTCCCAGTCAGTTCACACTGTGTTGCCATGGACGTGTTGGATGCTGAATTTTTGTCTAGTGTTGTTTTGAAGCAGGATGTTTCAGAGCCAAGATGTTATTTAACTACTCCACCCTCAGTGTTGCTGCTGATTGCTACAGTGCACCATTTTCCAATTGTCTGAGAGGACTCAACATCTCACATTGAATATCTCAGCCTTTATACTTCACACCAAAATACTTTGTACTGCACCCTAAATATCCTCTTGTCATCAGACCAGTTGGCATTGAGACCGAGTAATGGTGAACTTGACCCTATTGTATCCATCTCTCTGACAGCCGGAATAGTTCAGCAAATAAACCGTATCTTCCACAAAGCAACATATTGCTGCTCTTGATCTGTTTGATATTTATTTAACTGGAATGTTAAGATTCCTGGCCATTCACTAGATTTGATGTGCACTACTGGCAAGGAAGAATCGGTGTCTGAGGATGTCAAATTAGCATTGTCAAATTCCTGTGTTATTTCTGCTTAGTTTTCTTATTCTCTTTATTCATTTAGTCTGTTTTTACTGTAGCTGTGTGAATGAGGTCCCATGGTGTATTATGTATTGCACCATCCTGGAGTCACGTTCGGGGAGTTGAGACGGATGCAAGCACAGATTTTGAAGATTTAATATATAACATAACAAAATAACCAAACAAAAACACTAAGACATATACATAAACACTGTGACATGAAATAAACACTCAGGCTAAACACAAACACCATGACACAGAGACATGAGTCTAAACAACAAAAGACAAAGACTATGTGAAAACAAGGACTATATATACACACATCAGTGCTCATTAACCACACCATGATACAAATGCAGGAACACATGTGACTTCAGGTGAGCTGTGGCTTCTGGAACATGGAGTCTACCGGAAAACTGGGGTGGAGACAAACACAAAAACGTAAACACAGTCCACGTGTTGAGAACTGTCATGCACTCTGCTTCCGGCAGAGCAAAGGTGCAGTACCTGCGTACAGCCACCAGGGACACCTGGAGGCTGCACTCTTCCCCTACCCTGATGGATTTCTGTATCTTTCCAACCATTTTTGCTGTTTGAGAGACAGCATGACTGCTATAAAATCTACAGTTTTGATCAAATACCCACTGGCTTCAAATGACCCACAAAACACCTTCACTTCACTTGCATAGTGACAGAGTCTGTGATAACATCTATATATTAGACAGAGAAGATAAACAGTTTGAGAGTTAAAGAGTCTGTCTGTCTCAAAGTGGAACAAACTACTCCTGAAAACAGAGGGAGGTCCTCACACCCTTACACCTCCACACTCCAATCTCAAATAAACCAAACAAACTGCATTATAGCACACACACATACACACACACACACACACACACACACACACACACACACACACACACACACACACTGTTTACTGTTTGGATTGATGGGTACGGTTAATTGAAAAAGCATATGTACCCTTCATTAATGTGAGAAGTGTTAGATATATCCATTCATCTGCCATTTTAGTAAGAACACCTCTTGCTCATTCATGTTAATGAATGTTAAGTTGATGTTCACATCAAACATCAGATACAAGCTCGCATTGTGTGTAAACTCTACAGACGTTTGTGCATTTTCTCACCGAGATCTCATTTTCTCACCGATATCTCATTTTCTCACCGATATCTAATTTTCTCACCGAGATCACATTTTCTCACCAATATCTCATTTTCTCACCGAAATCTCATTTTCTCACCGAGATCATAATTTCTCAATGAGATCACCTTTTCTCACCAAGATCTCATTTTCTCACCGAGATCACATTTTCTGATGTTTGATGTGAACATGATGGTGTCATCTAATATCTGAATTTGAGACAACCCCAGAGACAACTAAATGAACAAAATTTTCCCACTTTCTTTTCATAACTGTATAACCATTATCTGACTAGCAGGTCCAACTATCTCTTTGTGATTAAAGCACTTGTTTTTTTTAAAGCCCAAATTATTTAACATGAATGCGTCACATATGGTCAAGGGCAAAAAATGTGTAAACTTAGAGCAATTAAAATCTATATGATTGCTTCACTGAGGCACAGGGATAAGTGGTTAGTGCATTTGCCTCGCACCCCCAGGGTTGGGGATTCAGCTCCTGCCTCAACCTTGCATGTGCGGAGTCTGTATGTTCTCCTCGTGCTACATGAGTTTCCACCGGGTATAAACTTGCATTGTAAACAGATTGGCATTTCCAAAATTGTGTGTAGCATGAGAATGGGTGTGTGAATGTGATTGTACCCTGTGATAGGTTACACCTCATCGCAGGGTGTCCCCTGCCTCATGTCCCATTTCCCCTGGTATAGGCTCCAGGCTCCCCAGGACCTTGTGTAGGATAAGCGGTACAGAAAATGGATGGATAGATGATTGTTTCAAGGATTACAAAACATTATTATTTAATAAAATGTTCTTATGAGAAATTTAAGCGGAAAATGTGAACCTCTGTGTGCAATTCGTATTTTATTAAAAACTGCTTGATTTCTTGAAGAGTGTCAATAATTCTGGATATGACAGTACATAAATAGGCAGATAGACAGAAGTTTGCAAATTGACAAATGACTCTGGCATTTAAACATGGTTGGGGAGCATTATAAAAAATATATAATTGTTTTCATACCCCATATGAAGTCAATCATTACGGACAGGTTTGGTGTTTGAGATTTAATTATTTGATTTTGCGCTGGAGATAAAAGGCTGGTGTAGCCAGCAAATTCATGCAAATTGTTTTCAGGGATTTTCAGCCCATACAGCGAGCCAACAATTACACATGCAACAGTGAGCCAAATATCTTTTTGACAGCTTCTAAGTCTTCTAAGATACTCTAAATGATTATCTACCTACAACCCCAATTCTAAAAACTTTGGGACAGTATGGTTTATGGCTGTTTTGTACAAAAACTATTTGAAATGTCGACTCGTCAGACCACAAAACATGATCCCACTGTGCTACTGTCCATCTCAGATGAGACCGAGACCAGAGAAGTGGGTGGAGCTTCTGGACAGTGTTGATGTTTGACTTCTGCTTTGCATAGTAAAGCCTAAACTTGCATCTGTGGATGCAGCGGTGAATGGTGTCGAACAACAAGGGTTTACCAAAGTATTCCCGAGCCCATGTCAGGATCTCCATTACAGACTCATGACGGTTTTTAAGACAGTGACATCTGAGGGTTCAGAGATCACGTGATTCAGAAGAAATTTTCAGGCTCACTCTTTATGTACAGAGATTTCACCAGATTCCTTAAATATTTTAATTATATTGTGTGCTGTAGAAGGTGAAACACCCAAAAATCCTACCAATTTGTCTTTGGGGAATGTTCTTCTCAAAGTGTTGGATTATTCGCTGATGCGTCTTCGACCCGTCCTTGCTCAAGAAGGACTAGGACTTTTCTTGAGGATCCTTATAAACAATGATTAGACGATCGCCTCACTTGTTTCACATCACCTTCTTATAGTGGGGGAAAAAAGTATTTGATCCCCTGCTGATTTTGTATGTTTGCCCCCTAACAAAGAAATGATCAGTCTATAATTTTAATGGTAGGTTTATTGGAACAGTGAGAGACTGAACAACAACAAAAGAATTCAGAAAAATGCATGTCAAAAATGTTATAAATTGATTTGCAATTTAATGAGGGAAATAGGTATTTGACCCCCTCTCAATCAGAAAGATTTCTGGCTCCGAGGTGTCTTTTATACAGGTAACAAGCTGAGATTAGGAGCATACTCTTAAAGGGAGTGCTCCTAGTCTCAGCTTGTTACCTGTATAAAAGACACCTTTCCACAGAAGCAATCAATCACTCAGATTCCAAACTCTCCACCATGGCCAAGACCAAAGAGCTCTCCAAGGATGTCAGGGACAAGATTGTAGACCTACACAAGTCTGGAATGGGCTACAAGACCATTGCCAAGCAGCTTGGTGAGAAGGTGACAACAGTTGGTGCGATTATTCGTAAATGGAAGAAACACAAAAGAACTGTCAATCTGCCTCGGCCTAGGGAAACATGCAAGATCTCACCTCGTGGATTTGAAATGATCATGAGAACTGTGAAGATTCAGCCCAGAACTACATGGGAGGATCTTGTCAATGATCTCAAGGCAGCTGGGACCATAGTCACCAAGAAAACAATTGGTAACACACTACGCCATGAAGGACTGAAATCCTGCACCGCCCCTGCTCAACATAGCACATATACACGCCCGTCTGAAGTTTGCCAATGAACATCTGAATGATTTAGAGGACAACTGGGTGAAAGTGTTGTGGTCAGATGAGACCAAAATAGAGCTCTTTGGCATCAATTCAACTCGCCATGTTTGGAGGAGGAGGAATGCGGCCTATGACCCCAAGAACACCATCCCCACCATCAAACATGGCGGTGGAAACATTATGCTTTCGGGGTGTTTTTCTGCTAAGGAACAGAACAACTTCACCGCATCAAAGGGACGATGGACGAGGCCATGTACCATCAAATCCTGAATGAGAACCTCCTTCCCTCAGCCAGGGCATTGAAAATGAAAAGTAATTACTAATTCATTACCAAGTACTAAGTCATGTTTTTCAGAGGGGTCAAATACATATTTCCCTCATTAAAATGTAAATCAATTTATAACATTTTTGACATGCGATTTTCTGGATTTTTTTGTTGTTATTCTGTCTCTCACTGTTCCAATAAACCTACCATTAAAATTATAGACTGATCATTTCTTTGTTAGTGGGCAAACGTACAAAATCAGCAGGGGATCAAATACTTTTTTCCCCCACTGTATATCAACTTTTCACATCGCTATTAGTCCTAAATTGCCCCGTCCCAACTTTATTGGAACGTGTTGCATCAATTTCAAAATAAACATTTATCTTCACAAAATTATGCATTTGATTAGGTAAAACAAGCAAATACCTTTTTTTTTAAATATGTTTTTGTTAAGTCAAAGTACATTTACACATCAAACCTCTTTGTTTCTATTAGCATTTTCCTTACTGTCCCAACTTTTTCAGAATTGGGGTTGTATAATAGGGCTGGGAAAATAACTATATATTATTGATTGTGTAATAAATGTCACAATTCATGTCTGTATGATTTGTGTGTGCGCGTGTGTGTGTGTGTGTGTGTGTGTGTGTGTATATATATATATATATATATATATATATATATATATATATATATATATATATACATAGTGGAGGAAAAAGTATTGTGTCAAAATAGTTCACCATCTGTGTTACCTCTAATTTAACAAGCAATGTTAGTAAGCCGAGCAATGATCAGCCATGATTAAACTCAGTTACTGTAAACATTCACTCATGGCTGTATATGACAGGGTTAGACAGTATGCCAGACTACTACACCACTATACTGCAGGTTACTCTAGACAAAGGAATTTTGCCTATTGCCTCTGTTGCCTATTATTTATTAATCACCGGATTTTACAGTGAAGGAGCTGATTCATACAGTTGCATGTCCTTATTTATTTCAAACACTCTCTTTCCATCCTCCTTCTTCACACCTTCCCTTTATTACACCTCAATTTTTACAACACTTCATTAATAAGATTTTTTTATCTTGTTAATTTCTGGTTCAGCTTAAGCTCAAATTTTAAACTGGCATTAAATCTGAAGATGGAAACCACAGTCATGTTCCCCTTACTCACATGGATAGACTGACATGGTTCTTTCCTACATGAAGCATGGCCATTGTTTGCTGAAGGGAAATTGTCTGAGTAACTGAGAATAACAGTAATGGGTTATTTGAAGGCAATTTCTCTATTAAAAGCACCTGGAATACAGTCTGGATGGTAAACTATCATTTTTTCTAATACAATTTAGTCTTACAGGACATGATAAAATGATAGTCATGATTATTTTACTTAATATTGGAATCAAAATGACTTAAATCAATTCTTTATAGATTCATTTCTTTGCATAAACATTAGAACAAAAGAGTTGTATTGCACTTTATTATTGCATATAAAGATAATGCGTAATGTAAGCTTACAGTGGTGTGAAAAAGTGTTTGCCCCCTTCCTCATTTCCTGTTCCTTTGCATGTTTGTCACACTTAAGTGTTTCGGAACATCAAACCAAT
>JAFFST010048324.1:5530-25629 GCA_022414735.1 Noturus placidus | reverse complement strand
ATCTTTAGGTAAAAACTACAAAGAAACATAATTTGGATTCAGAAATAATTGAACTTTACTGTTTACACAGTGTATTTTTACACCTATGTTAAGACAGACCCCTGCCACTTATCATTTTCAGTGGTTCTTTTCTTTTTGCCTTCTGTTGCTTTCTTGTCTTGATGAAATACATCACTTAGTGAAAGTTGGGAATCTTTCGATGATATATGCTTTTCATAGGCAGATCTAATTTGACCCTCGCTGACAGGCTTGATTGGACATGTACAAATTTTGCACTGTGTGTGTGTGTGTGTGTGTATGTGTGTGTGTGCGTGTGTGTGTGCGCTTCGAGTTTCTTACAGCTCTGATCAAACACATGGATGACAACACAGTGAGAAAGAAAAGAAACAAAGTTCTTTACTTCTTTTCATCCAAGGGATGTTATGCTTTAAAGTGTTCAGTAATGTAGGCCACAGAATCAGCAGTTACCTTTAATGTTTCATGGACAGGTCATTTGTCATTCTGGATTTTTGTAAATCTATCATGCAAAATTTTTTGACAGGAGAAAATACTAAATTATCCTCATTATACACCACTTCTACAAGCAACCAGCAGAGTGGCACAGCTGGACTGTGGAGAGTCGAGAACCTTTCTGAATTAAATTATAGAGAATAACTTAAGGTATATTATTAGATGGGACACTGCAGCACATTAAAGGCAGTTTCTTGGGATACGCTGCACAGAAATACTGTGTACAAGCCTTCATGAGATTTCTTGATAAAGCAAAATTGAGACACCATTTCACTGCAGGACATGTTTCAATTTTTACATAAAGCAGTTATTCTGCAAAAACCAATTGGATGGAAATGAACCAGAAACAAATACTAATGTTGTTTTAATCGCTTGCGATATACACATAAAGCTGATGGAAGCATAGCTCTCTTCCTGTCAGTCCCAATCTATGACCCAAGTGCCGATCCATTACATTGAAGGAGGTGAGGACATGACCACACATTCCCGTATATTCGACTGTTTACACAATATTGAATCACACTGTATTACACCACATTTGTTATACATCTCTAAAGTATATTATGTTAAGTCATGAATGAACAAAAGTAGAACATTCTGTGATGGCCCTACTTCAGATGGAAAGCAGTTCCTGTAATGTTGAGAGTAATCAATGCCACCATGTCCAGTAAACTCAAGGAGGGTCAATAACGAACTGTGATCTAATGCTGGATAATCACATTTTATAAGACCAAACCATTCCTGATTCAGAAATGGAGCTTAAAGCATCGGTCTAAACTTAATCTGATTAAATACAGAGGGCCGAATCAGAGCTCAATGTGTCCTACTGCCATTTATGATCTTACCCAAATAGTTTATTTAGCATTTCTACTTACTAAATTCTAAAACTACAGCACCATCAAAAGAGCACAAAGTTATGAGCACAAGGTATATGTCACGTGTGTTAGAGAAGGAGGTGGAAGCAGTCGCAGACTCTTTTATCCAGGTTATTGTGAGAGACGAATAAACACAAACATATTCATAATCCAGGTGTCACCGTGACATGGATATCCAAACAGAACCAAACACGAGTAACTGTGACATGAAAACAAAACACTAGGACTTAGTACGATAAGCTCTGACTTGAAAACAAAATACTGAAACTCCTGAATCTAATACGATGAAACCTAGTGACAATAACTTAAACACCATAAGCAACAAAAGGCAATGACACCATGCAAACTATGACTATATATAACCTTTGTGCTCATTACCCGTAACCCGAAACAGATGCACACAAACATGTGACCATGAGTCCGCCATCGTGGCTGATGGGGCATGAAGTCCCGAGTCTCTTCCTTTGTGACTGTGTGTGCATGTGTGTGCGGTGGCTGACGTGATCTGGAGTCAAGGAACTCCATGCACGTGACAGGCAGGGCGGGGAAAGCCCGAGAGCCAAAACAAGGTCCACATGCCAACGAAATGTCAATGCGCCGTACTCTAGCAATGCGACGGCGCAATGTGCATGCTCATGCTGGCGAAATGCCAATGAACCTTGCTCAAGCAAGGCGACTGTGCAGTGCGCATGCACATACTGGCAAAACCTCAATGAGTCCTGCTCCTGACAAGCGAGTGCAGTGCACATGCGCAGTGCCTCCAGGAGGAACCGTGACAGATCCCCCCTCCCCAAGGGCACTCCTCCCGGAATGGCCCCAACACAATGCTCCTTTTGGCGGCCCTGGTCCCCTGAGTAGAATGTCCCAGATCACACCGGGGGACCCGGTAATCTCTGCTATGGAGCTGGGAAGCAGTAGGACGCCCACTAACAGGTGAGAGAGCATAGTCTTTTCCTTGACCGAGCAGGGTGCTTGCACAATGACCTTAGCAGAGCCGTGAGACTGGGCGACGTCTCCTATTGAGTCTGAAAGCTGCACGACATCCTCATTTGAGTCTAGGAATTGAGTTATGACCCCAGCTATGCTGTGAGGCGGAGCAATGCTTTCAGTTGAACCTGGGGACGGAGTGACAACCTTAGCAGGACCGTGAGGCTGGGCGACATCCTCCGTTAAGACCTGAGGCTGAGCGACGACCTCAGCGACGTCGTGAGGCTGAGCGACATCCTCAGTTGAACCTGGGAATGGAGCGACGACCTCAGCAGGACTTTGAGGCTAGGCAACGTCCTCCATTGAGACATGATGCAGAGCGACGTCTGCAGCGAAGCTGTAAGGCTGAGCAACGTCCTCAGTTGGGTTACGATGTCCTCCGTCGGAGGTCCCGGGTCGGCCACTCATAATCTGTCGCAGACGCTGGAGCTGAGCGAGTCCCTCGGTGAATAATTTGCTTTGCTCTACCAGCAGGGCACACCAGTTCATCTGAACCAGTCGTTGGGCAAAAGCCCTCGGCAGGGCAGGCCGATGGGGCGAAATTTTCGACTTGACAGGTAGGCCATGTCGAGGCTTCAAGGGCCTGAGACTCATCTTGGAGCTCGCGGGCTTGGAACTGGACCTGGTTCTCAGAAGCTTGATACCTAGCTTTATTCTGTACTTCTGCTCTCAGTTCCTTGCGATCGTCTTCACGCCTGGTGGATTCACATTCCATTTCCACGATTTGGGCTGAGAATTGTTCCGAGAGACTTCTATACCTGGAATTCTCTTAATGTTCTAAGTTTAGAAGGGTTTGGAGCCGAGTAGTCGTGCCTCGCTCCTGACTTAGAGCATCCTGTAGCGTCTGTACACGATCGTTTAACTGATCCCAGGGCGTCAGAGAGGTTCTGATACTTGGCATGCAGGTTCTTCACAACACTACCTTGACTTCTCAGTTCTTCCCTAAGTCTATTTCTATTTTCTATTTCCACAGATCTTAGCTCCGAAGCCTGTGTTGTCAGATCTTCATCTCTGCTCTTCAATGCCTTTTGCGTTTCCTCCAAGTTTTCTCGAAGTTCCCCAAGTTCCCTCTCTTGATCATCCAACAGTGTCTTGTGCTGAGCAAGTGCAGATGACAGATGATTGCAGTTCCTATGCATTCTTTCCTTTTCCTTTTGCACCATCTCGAATTCAGCTGTCATGCAGTTCCAGTCCTTTCCAAACTTACAAATCTTGACGAGGAGCTCTTTGTCCCTCTTCTTGTTCTGCACAAGTCTCTGTTCGAGCTGAGACACCTTACCAAGAAGTGTTTCCTCTTTGTTTTTCTCAACTTCTTGTTGATAAAGCTTCTGCTCCCGTTCCCGATTCAGCTTGTGCTCTAACTGTGACACTGTGCCTAGAAGCTCTCGCTCTCTCTCCTTCCTCGATTTTATCTCTCGGTCTGTGGCATTCAGTTCTGAAGTCAGACTGTGGATGACGGCATCTTGGGCCTTCATTGACCTAGTGTTGTCCTCCACTTTTCCCTTTAGCTGCTTCAGCAGCCTGTGCGATTCCTCCTTTGCTTTTTCCTGTATCTCCCCCTGAGCCTGCATCTTGCAAATATGTTCCTTCAGCTGATGAACCTCTTCCTGGTACTTTTCCTCCAGCCAACTTTGACGCATGAGTGATTCTTCCTCCGCTCTGCCCTGTAGCTCACTCTGAGCTTGCATCTTGCAGATACACTCCTTCAGCTGACGAACCTCTTCCTGGTACTTTTCCTCCAGCCGACTCTGATGCATGCACAATCCCTCCACTGCTCTGCTTTGTAGCTCACTCTGAGCTTGCATCTTGCAAATACACTCCTTCAGCTTATGAACCTCTTCCTGATACTTTTCCTCCAACTGACTCTGAAGAATGAGCGATTCCTTTTCTGCTCTGCCTTGTAGCTCTCCCTGAGCTTGCATCTTGCAGAGACATTCCTCCAACTGTCGAACCTCTTCCTGGTGCTTTGCCTCCAGTTTTCTCCTTTCCTAAGCAGCACTGCTGCAGATCAAAGCTTGTCCCTCGCCCAAGTACTCAGTACTGTGAAGATGCTCCTTGCGCCTCTCTTGTGCAAGCCCCTTGTCCTCATTTGGGTTCTCTCCAGCTCTTTGCTCGTGCTCCTTCCCAGGCATCTCCTCTGGGGCCTTCACCTTTGGGGCTACTTTAGTTAAAGTCACCTTCTCATCCTCTTCCTTCAGAGCAATCCATTCTGGATAAACTTCCTCAGAGTTGGTCGCTTTCTTAACCTTGTTTTTCACTGTCTTCTCCTTCCTTGGAGTGTCTGACTGTTTCATACCTTTCGTTTTCCCATGATTTAGAGGTTTCATCCACTCATAGTAGAGATGGAATGGTAGATCAAATTTCTCCTCCACGTTAGCGCCCTTCAGAAGGTACTCGAGGGGGTAATCCGATTCTGGATCTCCAAATTACTGTAACAACAGGTCCACGAATCTCTGACTGTTCTCCAGTTCTTGTGATTGTGTGGCTGCCAATCCTTGTGCCCAACTGCGGGCTTGGCTAGCTAATTGGGACATCATAAACTTTATCCACTCACCTTACGAGGGTTTTGTGTCCGGTAAACTGGAAAAATATTCCTGACAGTCTCTCAAAAAATATTCAGGGCAGCCGTAGAATTTGTCATACCTGTCCGGCAGATCCACATAAATTTCCTGTGGGAATAGCAGGGAATCCAGAGTGGGGATCTCAGGCGTGGATCTGCAGGGTTTTCGTCTTTTCCTCCTTAGTGCAATATCCATGGTGGGTCTGCTGCTTCCAGGTAAGGTCTTTCATTCTGTCTCGTGTGTTAGAGAAGGAGGTAAAAGCAGTCACAGATCCTTTTATCCAGTTTATTGTGAGAGATGAATAAACACAAACATACTCATAATCCAGGGGTCACCTTGACATGGATATCCAAACAGAAACGAACACGAGTAACTGTGGCATGAAAACAAAACAGTAGAACAGTACGATAAGCTCTGACTTGAAGACAAAATACTGAAACTCCTGAATCAAACACGAAGAAACCTAGTGACAATAACTTAAGCACTATAAGCAACGAAAGACAATGACACCAATGACATAGTGCAAACTATGGATATATATAACTTTTGTGCTCATTATTCGTAACCCGAAACAGATGCACACAAACATATGACCATGAGTCTGCCATCGTGGCTGATGGGGCATGAAGTCCCGAGTCTCTTCCTGTGTGACTGTGCATGCATGTGTGTGTGGTGGCTGATGGGATCTGGAGTCATGCACGTCACAGGCAGGGCGAGGAAAGCCCGAGAGCCAATTCAAGGTCCACGTGCCGACGAAATGTCAATGAGCCGTACTCTAGCAACGCGACGGTGCAATGCGCACATACTGGCGAAACCTCAATGAGTCCTGCTCCTGACAAGCGAGAGTGCAGTGCGCATGCGCACTGCCTCCAGGAGGAACCGTGACAGTATATATACTATGACAAAATGTTACGGTGAATTAATATTCAGAGAATTATTGTCTCAGTGTTCTTGTTATTAAGCAAACAAAATACTCCCATCAAACGGTTCATTTCTGAAAGTGCTGACAATTTAACATTTACATAATTCTATAGAAGCATAGTCTTTTGTCAAATCTGAGGGAAAACTATTTTTTATGACATTTGGTAATGTGAGACATATTTTCACTGATTTAGGCCTTTACTTTCAGCACATTTCAGTGCTCTCAGCACTTTTTGTATTTGACTGTCCTGAACAACCTAAAACATGATTTGATCAACTTTTGTTAAAACCCCTACTATGAAGTCACAAATAAAATCAGGTTATTTCTATTATGCCGTTCCACTGTGAGGACTTAGTAACATAAGTGTTCACTTTCACTCATTAGGCCAGAAAATAAATCCTGCTAAGTTAAACTGTCATAATTTACCTGATGTTCTAATACAGGGGTTTTCAACGTTTTCCAGGCTAAGGACCCCCAAACTGATGGCGAGATGGAGCGGGGACCCCCTAATTATATATATTGTATGAAATTGTGTTATATCAAACTGGTACCAAAACTTTCGCGACCCCCATGAAGTACCTCCGCGGACCCCCTAGGTCAACTAGCAGGCTAAGCATAGCCACAATTGGTAAGTCTTTCCATTTAACATTATTAATGGCCTCTCCTTGTGGCTGCATCCTGAACAATCCTGCTACATTCCTGAATATATTCAAATAGCACCATTAGAAGTTTGACATTTTATTTTGTCACTATTGAAAGAGTGACACACACTTGACTTATTGACTATTCCAAAAATGTGCTTCTACCCCATTATCAAATCTTTACCACCACTATCCACATCACGCAATACTCTTCCTCTTATGCACTACATCCCATGTCCCAATCTCGCAGATCTACAGTGAAAGTGAGGACTATAATTTCTTCTGTGTGTGTGTGTGTGTGTGTGTGTTTTCATAGCCAAGAGTCTGAAGGGAATATGGTTGGCGCGCTTCCCGTTGAGCAAGGGGTCACATGGAGGAGGTCACTGGAGAGCTAGATAGATCAGTCAGGTTTCTACACAATCCCACAATAATTGGAGAGATTCGTTTCTCTCCTATGAGTCTACTGAGGCCCATAATGCATTGCAGCTACTGGCAGCAGACAGCAGACATGTGTGTGTGTGTGTGTGTGTGTGTGTGTGTGTGTGTGCGTGTGTGTATGTATGTGTATGTGTATGTGTTGCCTTTACAGCTTTACAGAAGATAAAGCCAACAATGAAAAAATAAAGGATTGTTAAATATTTCTGAAATGACGGTCATATTAATGAATATTCAGAATGTTTACAGTTTATTCTAGCTACCTGTATAACAAACAAACAAAAAAACTAACCTGACAGAATATCTGAGATAATGTTACTTCTCTGAATGCAATCATAATTCTACATTTGAGGATTGGGTATGTACTCAAACACATTTATGTTAATATTTTTTGTTGTTGTTGTTGTTGTTCTAAACCACATCTATTATATTAGCTTTTTGTGTTCTGTGATAGCCTTAGGAGGTAAAAAGCAATATCAAAAGACTGATGTTATGGTGTGTATGAAAAATAACTGATATTTCATTAATAAAATGTAAAACTAGGAGAAAATGTTGCACAATGTGTATTTCAGGCCAGGGAGGGCTTAATGATGTCACGTCACAGAGGTAATGGAGGTTAGGATAGATGCAAGTGCAGTAAAAGATGTTTATTACAGAGGGAGAGAGAGAGAGAGAGATGGAGAGAGAGAGAGAGAGAGAGAGAGAGAGAGAGGGGCAGACGAATCCAAAAAGTGTGGTCTAATAACAGGCAAAAGGTCAGGCGATATACATACAGGCATAAACTGGGCAAGGCTGGAATCGAAAACAAGGAACAAGGTCAATAACATGAATGAAAATGAGAAATAATGAACAACCGCTTGGTAATGAGATCCACTCAATACTACACAATGTGCACATGGGTTAAACATGGGACAGCTGAAAACAATGATGTCACACATTCGGAAAACAAACAATGACAAAACAAGGGCAGAGACAGATCATAACCATAACAAAAGCATGTGTCCAATGTAAACAAAGTCAAAATCATTGAAGACCGAAAAGCATGCGTTCACTAAGGGCTCGCGCACGAGCTTGCGCTTCTTTTTCCAAGCACGGTAGAAACTCTGTTATTAAGATTCAGTCTCAGTGTTTAGAATCGAAGCTCTATTTTCAACTAGTTTGAATGTAAAGTGCTACTTTAAATGTATCTTTATGTTATAACTTAAAACACATACATATACCTAAGTAGTTACATCTTCTGCCATAGCAAAACTACGGAATTTTATTAAAAGTGCAACCACATGCAGAGTCAAAACAACATTTGAGCCAACTATAAATGCATTGTTTTCTTTTTATTTTGTAAAGAGGACCATGATTTCTTCATATTGGTGTTTTTTTTTCCTTTGTTGCCCATCATCGTTGGACAAAGCCATCTTTAAAAAATACACTTAAATTTCCCATATAAACAGGAGGGATCATAACGTTAACAAAAAAAGACTTCATATTTCTATCAGCTAGCATAGTGCACTCTTTCCTCAGCTAGCACAGAATGTCATTGATCACACTGGCCTTTATTCATCGTTGACTGGAAGAAACAAGCAATTAATGAATCAGCTTCAGTTCCAAACCACTAGTCCCTTATTTACATATTATATGGAAGATCCCGATTTACCATAATATACATATAATTTTTATGAAAGACACCCTAAATTATGCAAGTGTTGCAACAGTGAGACAATAAAAGGAAAACTCTCAGATGCTGTTGGAGGAAAGAAGTAAGTGATGAGAAGAGAAGTGGTGGAAATATAATTTGAGTGAAGCTGAGTTTGGGGTCGTCCATATATTACGTCATCAAATTTTCAGCCATTTTTAACCCCCCCTCCCCCATGTCATCTAACGTCATCTAACGTCATCTAACGTCATTAGACCCTTTACCCCCCCCAATGATGACGTCATCATCCTCCTTTATATAGTGCTAGGGGGTCTGGAGCTGCCATGTGTGGTCGGGAATTATCTCCTAATATTTTTTACTTTGTTACAATACCACAGAAATACTGACATCACACACACATCCTGTGGCGTATAATACGCCACAGGATTTGCGTGTGACGTCAGTATTTCTGTTTGTTTGTTGGTTTGTTATTTTGGTAATTTGCAAATATTTCAGTAAGTAAATAAGTAAATGATGTACGTGACAGTGATGACACTAAACATGGGGAAGATGCAAATACATTGACGACGTAATCACGTCCGTGAATCCCCTCTCCCCCGTCGTCATCAGACGTCATCATACCCTTTACCCCCCCCCTCCCCCCCAAATGACGTAATATATGGACGACCCCTTTGAGGTGCTTTAGTTTGTGGTTGCTGCAAATAAAGACAGTTTTGGAAATGTGCTGTATTTTTTTTTATAAAGCTGTTTAAGGCTTTAATCAGGCATTTTGTCCATCCTCATCTGCAGCTCGTTATCTGAACTCTGCTTATACTTAGTTCTATTCATAATGCACCCCAAACAGGTCAGATGTAACTGAAATCAGATTTAATTAAAGCTGTATTTCTAAAGAAATATATTTCATGTAAACAAAATAATGATAAAAACTATCCTACTCTAAAAAACAGGTTGCCAAAATGAATAAAATCACATCTTGTGCTTATGAGATTATATAATAACCTTAAAAATGTTCTATCCAAGAGTACCCTATACCCTAGATTATAAATACCATTATATCGTTATTCATCTTCAGTAACTGCTTTACACCCGGGATGGGATGCCAATCCAAATAGATGGATCATTTAAGTTAAATTATTGTAAAGCAGAATACATTTGGATTTTGTTCATCTATGGTTAAAATAAAGACTAACTCAATATTGAATTAAAAAATGTTACACTCAAGAAGATAGGAGCTGCTTCCACGAGTTACGATCATATATTTAGTATTTCCTGTTTATGTCCAACTGTGTTACTGATTGGTTGACTGTAGATCAAAACATTGCCTCACCATCACTTTATCAATTACTTCTTACGATGCCTCGTAGGTGTCTGGTGCAAAGAAAAATGTACACATTGCTAGCTTTACGTGAACTACTTTCAACATTACATGATTATGTTCTGCAGGTGCGACTGGCTGCTGACGGTTAGGATCTTAAATCCCAGGACTGCCAGAGAGCCTCTGCTGCACTTACAAGTTCTTAGATTGGATTTTGCCTCACTTGTAAATCACTTTAGATTGAAGTGTCTGCCAAATGAATACATGCAAATGTCACATCATGTTTGACTCATTCCTCGAAGTTTTTTCCATAACAGAGCTTTCGGTCTCAATAGCCTTCAGCTTCACTACAATTGACTCAATCCACTCACACAAATAAAACATGTTCTAGCAGGTACGGACGACTATAAATAAATATAAGATTGATTTATAAGCTACTATAGTGCAGTAAATTAAATAAATATGCATCATTTCTTTATTGAGTAAAGATTAGTAAAGTTTTTATCATTATAAAGCTCCATCTGCTAAAGTATGTGAGTAACTATAATACAAAAAGTGGAATGCATTTTAAAAATCTGATATACTGAATACACCAATAAAGTAGTATATTTTACTAAATAAAATGTCATCCATTATAGCTATTGATTTTACACTTTCACCACTGAACAACTTAGTATCATTTAGTTTTTTTTTCTATTATATTACTTATAATGGAAAGAGAGGAAAGAGAGCCATAAGTTAATATCAATATTAAGCACATCCTAAATAGCATGGCATGAGGCACTGGAAATATTGTTTATTTTTCACAGAGGCGGAAGTGATTTGTATTCCCTGATCGCTACCGGTAGCCTTGGAATTTTTGTGAACTGCAGATTAAATTCTTGGAAGCTGGCTTTAATTCTGAAGCCAATAGATCTTATAAATATTTCATCGCCTGTACTCTCTAACACGACTGTGAGTGCTCAGCTGCTGTTTTCTCAAGGCTCATGAGGGTGTAGAGGTTTGGCATTCGGCTTGCCAGCCTTCCCTATCTACTAATAAGCCGTGATCTGACTTAGTAATGAACAGCGAACTCTATCAGCACTTGGGCAGAGGAATCAAAACAGTCATTTCTAAATAGGTGGTAAACATGATATTATAAATTCCTGGTATATTATGCATGCAACCCAATGTCACGGCTTTAAAAGGTTGCTACAGCTTCATATTTCCACAAGGGTCACATTAAATGCTTTTTAACTCTTTAAAACTGGGTGCATAGTACAAGACATCAGAGTGCCCTCCACTTGGTAAATTTGAGCAAAGAAGGCTGTGATAAATTGTCTTTATTGTTTAACCTTTTGATCTTTTCTTAATAAATTCACATAAATAATCTGATCTCATGGACATAAGACAATTGCAAACAACACAGGTCATAAAAAAAAAATCTTTGATAAATATACGTGTGCAATAATTATTAGCACCCCTATGAATTCATATTAGAAAAATATATTTGAAGTATATTCCCAGTGATATTTTATATGTTTTTAATACACTTGGGTGACTAGGAACAGGAAATTGTTCAACCATGACTTCCTGTTTCACAGGGGTATAAATATGAGGTAACACACAGGCCAAATTCCCTTAGTCATTCATAACAATGGGTAAGAGTGAGGAATATAGCCGTGATGTGTGGCAAAAGGTTGTTGAGCTTCACACAATGGGGCGTAGCTATAAGAAAATAGCACAAGCTTTGAAAATGTTCATTTCCACCATCAGGGCAATAATTAAGAAATTCCAGTCAACTGGAGATGTTATGAATCAACCTGGAATTGGACGTGTGACTATATCATCTCTACACACTGTGAAGAGGACGGTTCGAGTGGACAAAAAATTTCCAAGGATCTGGAGCTGGAGAAGCGCAGAAGTTAGTTGTGTCTTGGGGTCAGTATGTCTCCAAAACTACAATCTGAAGTCACCTACATCACCACAAGTTGTTTGGATGGGCCTCAAGAAAAAAAAAAAGCCTCTACTTTCATCCAAAAACAAACTCGAGCGTCTTCAGTGTGCCGACACTACTGGACCTTCAAATGGGTTCGGGTTCTATGGTCTATGGTCTATGAACTAAAGAGGAGAGTCCACCAGAGTGGACCTGGAAATGTGAAGGATCTGGAGAGGTTCTGTATGGAGGAACGGTCTCAGATACCTCACCATGTATTCTCCAACCTCATCAGGCGTTATAGGAGAAGACTCAGAGCTGAGGTGATCAGGAGCAGCTGCCTTTCTCCTTTACTTGTCAACAGCAGTTCTCACCTTTACTTCTGACAAGATGAATGGTCGAGACAAGATTAGCAGGTCAGAGGCAAGGGTAGCAAAGTGGTGCTTTATTCTGTACTGCATATCACAGGTAGTGTTCACAAAGAATCTTAAGGCTAAGAGTAGCTGTTTTAGTGGGAAAACATGTCAATAAAAAATAAAGCCCCTAAATAAAAATTTTTAAAAACTTCTAAAGGCCAAATCACAAACATTACTGAACATTTGATTAACAGCACAATCAATCTTCATGTGTATGATATGCGTGAGGTCATATTACATCAAAACAGTTCATATAAAAAGGTGATTTCATATTACACTGAAACAAAAATCCAAAAGCTGTCACCTATGTGTTCTTTCAAATGTCTAACAACAACAAAGTTATGGATACGCTAAAGTGTAATCTGCTACATAAAGAATGTAAAAAAAAATCTATATTTAAATTAAATGCAATTAGTCAAACTTAAATGTGACTTGAAAATGAGCTTTTTATTTTCATGTATGAAACAACATCAATGATATATGCAGAATATTTATTTTCAAAGAGAGCTTATTACATTCCACTTTGAAAGAGTCAAATGAACTTATCACAAACTATAGACAAAAAACATTCTGACTGCAGGTTAAGTTCTGAGCTGTCTGTCGTTATGTCGAGATGTTTCCCAGTGGAAATACGGGCCAGGTTAAAATCCCCCCGAGATCAGCTTTGCTTAAGAGATGATGCAGAGTTAGGGTAAGAATTCAGAACTGAGGAAATCTATAAAGACAGTTCACATATAGCAGTGCATGTGTTAACGTGTGGATGTATTCAAATAGTGATTAAAATGGCAGACCAAAAATGAAATGGGTCTGTGAATTACACTGCAAATTCACATTACAGTTGGAGAGAACATGGAGGGACCCTCTGGATGATTAATTATTAAACAAATACTACTGCATATGGACTTGAAAGACAATCAACTGGTCCACTCAATGGAGGGTGAAATCCAGTGGGGATATACTTGAATCTGGGATTAGCCGATCCATCCATGTTGAGATGATCTAGAGATTATGTTGGGGACAACCTGCACTCTAGGGACTGCTTTATCATGTCATTAGTGATTTGCATGAAGTTGAGAAAGTCTTAATTCAAATCTCATTATTATTGTTGACAGAATTTTGCATTTTCGTCTATAACAGATGGTTGCTCAGTTCTGCTTCTCAATTCTGCTTCTGCTTCTAAAAACTCTTTACAATGCCTCCAGAAAGTATTCACCCCCTTGTGTCTAATTGCATGCTTGCACAAGAAATATCACTGACTTTGGGAGGTTCTACAGCTAAAATGTCTCCTGCAGTCATGAAAACCAAAGAGCTGCCTGTGAGGCTTTGATGAAGTTGTTAAGAAGAAATAAAATGGAGAAGGCTAGTAAAACATCTGCAAAGTTTTGAACATTCTTAGGAGTACTGTGAAATCTACAATAACAAAACAGAAAAGTAGGGCATCCTCCCAACACTACAAAGATCACGCCAAACTGAGTACTCGGTCATGAAGAAAGATTTGTCAGAGAAGTGTCCAAGGGTCCAATTACAACACTGAAAGGGTTACAGAGCTCACTCAGAGCTGAAATTAGAGAAACTATTCAGACATCAACAATATCAATAGTTCTTCACAGATATGGCCAAAAGGTTGCCACTTCTAAAAAAACAAGGCCATGTTAGAAAATCTGAGAGCTTTTGGAAAACTATTTTGCAGTTTGATTAGACTAAACCTGAGTGATTTGGTCTAAAGCCACAGCATAATGTTTGGCACAAACCAAATGCAGCTTAACACCCAGGTAATACCGTTTCTGTGAAGTATGGTGGTGGTAGCATCGTGCTCAAGGGCTGCTTCTCAGCAGGATGAACTGGAAAGTTTGTTACTATTACAGGTAACATGGACTGAGGAGGACCTGAACCAGTCAGCCAGATGGCTGCATTTAGAGAGAAAATATATGTTCCAACAGGACAATGAGCCAAAACACAGGACAAAAATTACAAAAGTAATGATTTGGGGGGGGTTTGGGAGGTTGGGGTCAGGGAAGGTTTGTGTTTTGGAATGGCTGATTCAAAGTCTAAACTTAAATCCAATTTAAAAATTTGTGAAATGACATAAAAATAATGAATTTTTAGAATTTTTAATTTTCAAATCATTCAGATATTCTGAATGTGTGTGTGTGTGTGTGTGTGTGTGTGTGTGTGTGTATACTTCTAGCTGTATGTACTATATGCATACTTGTATCTGTATGTGTGATTTATTTGTGTAAATGTTCAGTCACTAGCTTAGTGTTTAAGATTCTCTTCAAGGTACTGGAAGGTTCAGAGTGCAAATCGTATCAGAGCTACGATGCCACCATGGTGTCCATGAGCAAATGTTTGGCTTTATGCATGGATTTGATTCTGTCTCAGTTATAAGTCACTTTGAATAAAAGCGTCTGCCAAGTGAATAAAAGCAGCCACTCTTCCATCTGACAAACACTCACGAATCAGCTTCCACTTATGATTTCGAATGATTTTCGCACCAGATGCCTTGTTTGTTGTTCTTGCCAAAGCTGATTCTGCTGGCAGCCTCAGACCACAGAGAGCACATACTAGTACACATTTTCATATCAAAGTCGTAAGCGTGCAGTCTCTCTGATCGCATATGTGTTTTAATGACAGTTTGGCAAAAGCTTCTTCGTCCCAGACCAGTATGACCGCAAACAGTTGCAGATGAAAAGGCAACGAGAGGCGATTTACATATTAGACGGCATACGTGTTTTATACGTTCTAGTTACAGATGGCATATCTGAATAAATAAAACTATGTTAAGGTAATTGTGTAAAGCACATCCAGTAATCAGAAAGTAGGTGTGTGTGTGTGTGTTTGTTTTAATTTAGGCCACATATTTAATACATTGTGCTGCATTACTATTTTTGGCTCTCATGGCACAAATGGAGAAGCATGGCACACAGTCGTTGTTTTTCCCAGCATGCATTGCTAACGCAAAATAATTCCTTTAAGAGTTGCTTTGGTCATCATTAATATTTGATACAAGCGCTGAGTGTGTGTTATTAATGCTGCAGCCCAACAGTAACATTATTATTTTAATGTGACACATTGGCAATAAAGAAATGTTCTTTTATTTTTTCTTCTTCTCATTATTATTCTCCTAGCAGATGTTTAAAGTGGACTTGTGCATACTCTCACCTTTTCATCAGTCTCACACGGTGCTTGTCAGCATTCTTTGAACATCAAATTAATTGGGTAAGGTTTTAATAAGACCAAAATTGTCCAAACAACATCAGCATGTACAGCATTGCTCAGTCTGCTGCAGACGTTGGTACATCCTCATTTAACTTGTAGCAATGCAGAAATGTAGTTCAATCAACACTTTGGCCAAAAAAGGTCATTTATACGCAGTGTCTACTTACTGTAAATGTAATCAGCTGTCTGTTTCTGAGGTTTGCTTTTTGCACTGGAGCTATGAGTCCAATGTTCCTCCTAACAAGTAATGGAAGTCTCTCATACCTAAAAACTGTTCTGTAAACACACAGCCACATTTTCATACAATTTTCATAACGTTGCTTTCAATTACCTTGATATGCTGTGTAATCTCATTTTAAAATATACAATTTAGTAAAATAGCAAGGGTAATCCAAATGTAAAGACTTGTATTTCTGTCTAAAGTGGTACCACCAACTACATTTCAGTTAACGGTAAGATTATTCAAGTAAAGTACTTTAAAGTGCTGGCTTTTTTGCCACGGGAAAAATCCAACATCATTCATCAAATGGAAAGAAATGAAGTGTTGAACTGGTTAAAGTCCTGCATTTGCACTTGCATGCTTATTTAAGTGTCTATTTAAAAGCTCTGCCGGTGTAAATTACGTCTCAGGACAAGTTGCACTGTGCAAACACAGTTCAATAGGAGTATGTGTCTGAGTCCTATGTCACCCATACCTTCTCTTCCATTCCAGTACTCTACCCTCTCGTCATCTCCTCTTGGTTAAAACACCATCATCATCATCTTAAGGGCAGCATGACCATTTTTTGGCTCGAATGAAGTGTTAGATGTAGGATCGAGTACATATCACAAAAGAATTCAAAGCCACAACTCACTTTTTGCTGCCGTGGGTGGTCACAAAAGACGGCGCATCTCTAAAACAGATAATGTCCAAGTCTCACCCTTTCTTTAGAACATAAACTGCTGCTGTAATCATAAAGACTACAAAGCTCATACTGGACATCCTTTCATCACATAATGAAAAATATAAAGAATTTCAAGAATAATGATTTACAATCTGTTGTTACTATCAGGTGTCACCCAGAAGAGCATGGGTTCCCTTTGGAGTCTGGTTACTCTCAAGATTTCTTCATGATGAGGAGTTTTTCTTGAACTCTGGCTTGCTCATTAGAGATCTAAATCTACATCCAGATTTCTGTACAGCTGCTTTAATATTTACTGTTGAATATGCAATACGAAAAAAAAAAAAAACTTTACTGAATTACAAAAACAATTTCACAAATGTCATTTTGGAGCTAAATTTTGTGCAAAAATCCCTCAACATAATTAAATAATAATAATAATAATAATTACATAATAATAATAATAATAATAATAATAATAATAATAATAATAATTATTATTATTATTATTATTATTATTATTATGAATAAATATTTTTTGTAAATATTTTTTCACACTTCACTAAGTAGTTAGCATTTTGGTTAGTTAACGGTCATGCTAACAATTGTATATGTAGTTTTTTTCTGTGGCATAGAATCACAAAAAAAAAAAAATTTGTGATGGTAAACTTGCCCATGCTCGCCCTGTGTCTTTGTTATTTAAAGCAGCTGACTGGACATGAGCAGCGCTCATTATATGAATAGCAGAAGCATTAATTTAAGATGTGAAAACTGGTATGTAGGTTAATTCCCACTGTGTCACCTACTCCACTTCAAAGCTCTTTCCTTTTTTTTTTATTAGGCTTCATCATCTTCGTTTCAGGGTTGAACAATTCAATTTAAAGATGGGGGAAAAAAGTGCTCAAGCAATAATCCATCATGACACACAATAAATTACAGAGTAAACTTTCAAGTTTGTTTCTTTGTTTTGTTCTTCTTTTTTTTACTTCTTTAATTGTATTTTACAGCAAGTAAGTCCAAAGAACTAAAATTATTCCACAAATCAGTTAGCATTTTGTGACTGATTGCAGTGGCAGAGTGTGTGTGTGTGTGTGTGTGTGTGTGTGTGTGTGTGTGTGTGTTTGTGAACTGTAGTTCAACAGGTTAACAGTAAGAAGTCACAGTCTACAGAGATAGACAGATGCGCCGGCGATCATTTTAGAGCTTGAGACTCAAAGCAAGCTAGCTAAGTATGAAGAATTCACAGGAACATTGAAACATTGGCAAAACTGAAGGAAATACACTATATGACGTTGTCACCACACCATAACCTCAAATTTGAACACATTGTCAGGAGTCAAAAAAGATGTTAGCGAGACTCCAATAGCGACTTTTATGTCACCGAAGCATACAGGCAAAGCTAGAGTTGAGAGAAGACCGCTAATAGCCGAAATATTCGGTTGTTTTGTCGAAGGTGAACTAACGACAGGCTCAAGTTGAACACTTATCTTATATGTAAGCGATATAATGAAGATAAAAACAGATTTTCAAATATAACTGCTATTGTAGCAGATATGTTTGTGTCTTTCTGTGGCTACATGCTAAACCGTGTGTCAGTATAGCACATTTCCTGTCACAAATTCCCTCATTGAGCATCGCGGTTCCCAGTGTGAGTGTTGTTAGCTTGTCATTTATTATCAGCTCACCACATGATTTTGTTATCTTTTTTTTTTCTCCTCCCTTGTAAGTACATTCTTCTCCTCCTCGTTATTTCAGTATATTAACCATGTCACCTGTACCTAGTTATTATTTCATCATACTGTGTCTATATTTCCAAGTTATGTGCTTGGTCATGTGTGTGTTCTTGTGTCTTGATTCTTGTTTTTTTGTTTTCGAGTGTTTCGTGTTACCTTGCATGTTTTCTTATATTCTAGTTTTATTTGTTAATATTACTTTTATTATTAAAACCCTTGTGTCCAGTTTCCAGCATCTTCTTGCTTTGACTCATCACACAATGAGCACAATGCCTCAATCAAAGCTGCCTGTAAATCACCAAACGTTAAAGTCCTGAAGTAAAACAAGGCAGCCGTTTTATATTTTTATATCTATCATTTGTAATTCAAATGTTTTGTTGAGGTTTTGTTCTGGTCATTTGTTTAGTTTAATCCACAATGTTACAGATTCCCATGTGGATCCTAGGTAGTATAAGATTTTGCAACAAATTTCCTCTTTCCTCCATGTAGCACTATTGCTAACATTTGTTCTGGTTTGAAATGCATGGGACAATGAGAAACAGTGGGGAACAGAGAAACACAAAAATATCCAGACAGGTGGAAAATAGTTTGAGAAAACAACGGGTGGTTGCAAGAATTATTTTTGTGGGTGTGTCTTGGTACCAGTAAGTGTAAACTCAGACAACAATCTGGTAGCAAAAATTTTACACTTCACTCACATTGCTAACGGAAACGAATGATAAATCTGCCGTGATCTGTGAAGGATGAACTCATCCGAATGACATTTTAAATACAGGCCGATTTAATGAGTACTTCTCAATACCACTTGACACATAATGGGTTAAAACCAGCATTTCTCTTTCCCCCTATTTTTTTTCCTTATAGTAACACAGCTGCTTTGGCTCATGAAGAACTTGATAATTAATTGTGATGATTTAATGGCATTAGTGATATAATTCCCATCACAACCCTGATCTTTTCACTGTTGATTTATTAACATATTAGATTTGAGCCCTCTCACAATCACCATCCGCTGTCCCTGGTCCAGTTACTTTGAATGTGTAGTAGGGCAATGCATAGAATCCTGCAGATACATGTCAAGAGCTTCAGTTAATGTTCACACCAGAATGGGGCAAAATATGATCTTAACGATTTTGACAATTGCATGGATGATGGCTAGTTTGAGTAATTCAGAGACTGAATATCTCCTGGGATATTCACACACAACAGTCTATAGCGTTTAGACATAATGATGTCTACTTAGTATTCTGTGGGTGTAAATGTTGATGTTGGTGATGAGAGAGGTCAAAGGAGAATGGCCAGATATGTGTATATATATATATATATATATATATATATATATATTTATTTATTTATTTATTTATTTATAGGACGCACGGTGGCTTAGTGGTTAGCACGTTCGCCTCGCATGTCCGGGGTTCGAGTCCTGCCGGGGACTCATGTGTGTGGAGTTTGCATGTTCTCCCTGTGCGTCTCCCTGTTTCCTCCGGGTACTCCGGTTTCCTCCCCCAGTCCAAAGACATGCATGGTAGGCTGATTGGCGTGTCTAAAGTGTCTGTAGTGTCTGAATGGGTGTGTGAGTGTGTATGTGATTGTGCCCTGCGATGGACTGGCACCCTGTCCAGGGTGTACCCCGCCTTGTGCCCGATGCTTCCTGGGATAGGCTCCAGGTTCCCCATGACCCTGAAAAGGAGTAAGCGGCAGAAGATGGATGGATTGATGGAGGGATTACAGCAGCAGTGCCCTTCACTAATATCGGCACTCTTGGTAAATATGAGCAAAGAAGGCTGAGAAAAATTGTCTTTATCGTTTAATCTTTTGATCAGCTATCTGTAATTTACTTAAGTAGAATTAATAGTGGATATTTTGACTTTTACTCCAATACATTTTGCAGCAAATATCTTTACTTTCTACTACACTACATTTCTATAAGGCATTTCATTACATATTATGATCCCCCTTTTGTTTTTTTGGCCAATATATATATATATATATATATATATATATATATATATATATATATATATATATATATATA
>JAFFST010048321.1:58620-80089 GCA_022414735.1 Noturus placidus | reverse complement strand
AGGCCTGATTATTGCCACACCTGTTCACAATCAAGGCATCACTTAAATAGGAGCTGCTTGACACAGTAACTTAAGTGTGACAAACATGCAAAGGAACAGGAAATGAGGAAGGGGGCAAACACTTTTTCACACCACTGTATATACTGTATATAGGTTTTAGAGCAACATATACTTCCATCCAGATTCCATCTTTACTTCTGAGAGACTCTGCCTCTCTAAGATACACTTTTTATACCCAATCATGTTACTGACCTGTTGCCAATTAACCCAATTAGTTGAAAAATGTTCCTTCAGCTGTTTCTTTTTAGTAACATATACTTTTCCAGCATTTTGTTGCTCCTGTCCCAACTTTTTTGAGACATGCTCCGACCATCAAATTTAAAATTACCAAATTTTTCCTTATTTTTCCAAATCATTGCATTTTGTTAATCATTGTATTTGGCAACTTTTTTAAAACTGGGGTTGTATAAATAAATGCATGAGTTAAAAAATGAAAAATGTAGTCTAGATAAACTAAATGATTGCTGTGCATATGGTATCGTAATAGCTATTTCCCATTTTGTTTGTTTGTTTCTTATCAATTATCCGACCTTGAAAAGGTTGAGAATTAAGCTTACATTTTGCTTTCCCCTGGCAGTTCCACTGTACCTCAGATATAAGCGTTTCTCCATTCTTCAGCCAGCTGTATGAGGGTTTGGGTTTCCCATTGGCTTTGCACTCCCAGAATAAGTTCTCCTCAATGGACAAGGCCGTGGCTGTCATGGTCTGCAGCCAGTGAGGTTTGGCTATAAATAGACAAATGCAGGTTGGTGGAAAATGAATGAGTATCTGGCAAGATACATATATACATATATACAGTGCGCTCCACTAATATTGGCACCCTTGGTAAATATGAGTATAGAAGTCTGTGAAAATTGTCTTTATTGTTTAACTTTATTGTTTAAATTTTTTGTTAAATAAATAATAAAAACAATTCTCTGGTCTCATATATATCAAGCAATTGCAAACAAAACACATGTTTATAAAAAAATAAAAATAAATATTTGTTAAGTATAGGTGTGCAACAATTATTGGCATCCTTTCAGTCAAGAGTGCTACCTTTTGCCAAGAAAACAGCTCTGAGTCTTCTCCTATAATGCCTGACGAGATTGGAGAATACCTGGCATGGAACCTGAGGCTATTCCTCCATACAGATTATTTCCAGATCCTTCAAAATTTGAGGTCCACGCTGGTGGACTCTCCTCTTCAGTTCACCCCACAGGTTTTCTATGGGGTTCAGGTCAGGGGACTGGGATTGCCATGGCAGTACCTTGACTTTGTGATCAGTAAACTATTTTTGTGTTGATTTTGATGTATGTTTTGGATCATTGTCCTGCTGGAAGATCCAACCACGGCTCCTTTTAAGCTTTCTGGCATAGGAAGTCAGGTTTTCATTTAATTCTGTTGATATTTGATAGAGTCCTTGATACCATGTATCCTAACAAAATGTCCAGGTCTTCTGGCAGTAAAACAGCCCCAAAAAAGTCACCACCATATTTAACCATGGGCATGAGGTACTTTTCCATATGTCTATCTCTCTGTGTGCTCAAATAACACCTCTGGTTTTTATTGCCAAAAAGCACTTTTAAAAAAACTCTCAGTAGTGTTTGGCAATCTGAAGTTTGTTTTTGGATGAGAGTAGAGGCTTCTTTCTGGAAACCCTTCCAAATAACTTGTGGTGATGTTGGTGATTTTGGATGATAGTTTTGGAGACTTTCTGGCCCTGAGACACAACTAACTTCTTGTGTACTTCTTGGGCATTTTCAATGCTTCTGCTATTTTCTTAATAAAAACAAACAAACAAACAAACAAACAAACAAAAAATACACAGAGGAGTATGTGGCCAGTTTTAGATCTGTGTCATCTAAACTGCACTTTTCGAACATACAGGTTCAAGATGCTGATACCCAAATTTATTATTCCAAAGATTCAGTTTGAAGATTGTTTTTTGTTGATAGATCTAAAAAGTGCATATTTCCATATAGAAATATCGCCCGGTCACAGGAAGTTCCTGGGGTTTGTGTTGGAGTAAACGCATAACAAGATCGGGTTCTTCCCTTCAGGATAGCTTCATCCCCTCGCACCTTCAAAAGTGTATGGATGTCAGCCTGACTCCATTGTAACTCCAGGGCATCCGTGTACTAAAGTACCTGGACGACTGGTGTTGTTCTCAAGATGATCAAGATGTTGTTCTCACCCACATGAAGAGCTTGGGGCTCAGGATGAACCTCAGAAAAGTATGCTTTATCCAGTGCAGTGGACACATTTTCTAAGGGTTATACTGTAAGTATTCTACTACAATGAGGGCATTTCTATCACCAACATGCGTAGGGTAAATCCTATCAACATGATAGAATTGAGCAAGATAAAGCTGGATCTTGGTATCCCCTCCAAGGGGCAGCAAGCAGCCAATGTCAGCAGCAGCCAGTGTCATACTGTTGGGCCTATTGCACAGGAGACCGTTTCAGTGGTGGCTGAGAAGTTGAGGGTTTCGTTTGAGGAAGAATTGTCTGAGAGTAATCAGTGTCACATGCGCTATGAGAATTTGGAAGTGTCCCCGGTTTCACACACTATGTCCAAAGTGTCATTAGTGTGTGAATGTTTGTATGATTGTGCCCTGCGATGGATTGGCACCCTGTCCAGGGTGTACCCCGCCTTGTGCCCCATGCTCCCTGGGATAGGCTCCAGGTTTCCCCGTAACCCTGAAAGAAGGATAAGTGATATAGAAGATGGATGGATTGATGGTATTGACAGACACCTCCATCATGGGCTGGGACGCAGTCTCTGGAGCTGCCCTCATCTGGAGTGGCATATAAATTGCCTAGAAATGCGGCTATATTTCTAGCTGAAATTCTTTCTTCCTCAATGTAGAGGTCAGTATGTGTTTACAGACAACACAGCATTGGTCTCATATATCAACCACTTGGGAAGGTTATGTTCACGCCCCCTGTTCAGGCAGGCAAAACTAGTATTTTTCTGGGCAGTGGGAAAGTTTTGTCAGTGAGTGCAATGTACATTGTGGGTAACTGGAATATGGGGCAGACGTCCTGTTGGGGCCTGGGCTGAGGCCCAGGTATTGGTGGCTCCATCCACAAGTGGTGGAATCTATATGGCGGAGGTTTGGCCAAGAGGGAGTGGATGTGTTCACCTCCAAGGAGACAACACACTGCCCACTGTGGTTTTCCCTCACTCCTCCCACACCATTAGGGCTGGATGCCATGGTGCACACGTTGCCAAGGTCACATCTATATGCTTTTCCACGGATCGCTCTGCTTCCACAAGTTCTAGCGGGAGCTCACCAAGATGGTCTATGTCTCCTGCTAGTAGCACCTTATTAACCAGCTCAAATATGGTTCTCAGTGACAATATCCCTGCTGGATGGCACTCCTTCTGAGATTTTCATCCGCAGGGATCTACTGTCTCAAACTGGAGAGCTGATTTATCACCCTCGGCCGGAACTATGGAAACTGTGAGTCTTGCCCCTGAGAGACACCAGCTCAAAGATTCTGATCTAACAAATGAGGTTGTAGAGACTATGTAGAATGCTAGAATGGCATCCACGACAAAATTGTAAGTGCTCAACTGGCAACTTGTTGTCTCGGGTGTGAGGAACATCAGCTAGACCCAGCAAACTGCAGAATAGCTACAGTCCTGGAGTTCTTACAAGGACTTTTCTCAGCAGGGTTGGCTCCTCCTACAATCAGGGTCTATGTGGCCGCCATTTTGGCCAGCCATGCACATATTGACGTAGCTTCTGTGGGGAAACTTCCTCTAACCTCGAGGGATATGCGTGGTGTCAGGCGGCTGAGGCACATCTGCGGACCACGCATACCTTCCTAAGACCTGTCTGTGGAAGGTCTGTCAGGTGCCACATTTGAGCCCTTAGTGTAAGCCTCTGAGAAGCTTCTGACTCTAAAGGAAGCTCTTTTGCTGGCCCTGACATCTCTCAAGTGAGAAGGAGATCTACAAACTCTCTGTTGCCCCTTCCTGCCTCAACTTTACCAGTGGATTAGCCAAGGCCTCCCTGTATCCTTGGCCGGATTATATTCCTAAAGTGCCTACATCTGCTGTCCAGCCAGTGGTGCTGCAGGCTTTCTGCCCTCCTCTGCTCCTCATACCGGAACAAGAGAAATTGCACCAACTGTGTCCAGTAAGGGACAGTGTGTTGAAACAGTGCATCTCTAATTGGATAGTGGAAGCAATCTCGCAATGCTTATGAGGCGTGCGGTCTCGCTATGCCTCTGGGCATAAGGGCTCATTCCAATAGAGGGGTCGCCTCCTCAAAGGCTTTATCCAAAGGAGTATCCTTACAGGATGTGTGCTCTGGTAGGGTAGTTTACGCCACACAAATTCATTCTATTTTACAGCCTGGATTTCATTCCTGCCCAAGCTCGAGTGTCTTGCAGTGACCCTCGGGCTTGGATCTTTTTGAACAGGCCGTACCCTCAGTATGATGGAGTGGGTATTCTTGTTCCCACAGCATTCAGCTACGCAACGTGAAGTTCCTATTGAAAGGGAACATCTGGGCATGTAACACTGTTCCCTGAGAAGGGAACGAGACGTTGCCTAGTTTTGTTATACTGCGGCATGCTTGTGAATTGCGTTTTGCTTCAGATAATAGAGGTGGGCGGCACGATTCACTGGTGTCGTTTATATATCATGTGACGCACTTAATTGCCACGTCACCTGATCACAGCAGGCATATAAATTAGGCACGCTTTTACAAAAGCTTCAGATATGCAAGGGTGCTCCCCGGAGCATTCAGCTAACACAATGTCTCGTACCCTTCTCAGGGACCAGGATTACCTGCGTAACCCCGACATTTTCTGATAAATTTAACTTCATTCTAGACTCGCTGAAGGATGATATGGGAATGAGATTGGCGGTAGATAGCTTTAAAGTGCAATCGCTGTTCCGGTACCAAGAAGTTCAAAGGACCAGACGGGATTTCTGCGCATCTTTTAAAAACTTTCACTGAAGAACTCACCCCAGTCTGGTGTCCAGTCTTTCGGTGTTCATTATAGACCTGTAGCGTTAACATCAATTGTAATGAAATGTTTTGAGAAATATATTGTGACTTTACTGAAAAATGAGGTAACTCTCAAGTTAGACCCTTGGCAGTTTGCCTATAGATAGAGACGGAGTACAGATGATGCAGTGGGAATTATCATCCACTTAGTTCTTAAACATGTGGAGGACACTAAGGCATATGCACGCCAACTTTTTATTGATTTTAGTTCAGCTTTTAACACTTTGCAGCCATATTTATTATTAGTTAAATTGATAGAGATCGATGTCAATCCTTTTATTATAAAATTATATATTTTTTTCTAACCAAAAGATTCCAACAGATCAAGGTTAATAAGGCAATTTCTGATATTCAACCTATTAGTACAGGAGTCCCCCAAAAGGGTGTGTGAGCTCCCCAGTTCTCTTAAAACTGTATACAAATGGTTGTGTGAGCAAAATCACTGAAACTATATTGTAAAATTTTGTGATGATACTGCTAATCCTGGCTTATTATATAAAGACCAAAATATATCGGTGTTTATATTGATTGTTTACTTACATGGAATGTTCATGTTGACAGCCTGTGTTCCAGTTTACAACAGAGGATGCACATTTTGAGAAGGTTTAGACTTTTGGTGTCAGTAGTAAGATCATGTTTACGTTTTATCCAGCTGTTCTAGAGAATGTAATTCGATATAGAATACATGTATGGTATGGTAACCTGCCAGTACAGTTAAAGTCTAAACTTACACACCTTATTCAAACAGACATGAAAAAAAAAGAAAAAAAGAACAACTCTCTCTCCAGACCTTGTAAGAAAATTCAATGCTAATACAAGATTCTAAATGATACAACACACATTCTGAATCTTGAGTTCAAAATCTTATGATCAGGCTCGAGGTTAAGAATGGCAAGCTGTAGACTGAACCAGTGTAAGAATTAATTTATTCCATCTGCAATTAATATATTAAACAGCACTAAGTAAGAGACCTGACTATAGTGTAAGGCATTTTAGGGTTTTATGCTTGTGGATATGTGTATGTGTTAAATGATGTAAGTTGTGTTGGGATTTATGTGACGCAGTGGATTTTTCTGAGCCCAAGACAAATTTATGATATTGTTTATGCATTTGTGTTAATTGTTGTGAGTTATGTCATGATTTATGTGATGCAGTGGCTGCTTTATCTTGAACCCAAGACAAATTTCTCTTTGGGACAATAAAGTATACCTTACCTGACCTTACTTCAAATATATTTTTCTCATATGAATTTATAGGGTTGCCAATAATTGTTACACACCTATATTTAACATTTTTTATTTGATAAACTTGTGTTGTGTTTGCTATTGTTTGATATCCATGAGAACAGAATATTCTTGTGAATTTTTTTTTTTAACAAAAGATCAAAAGGTTAAACAATAAAGAACTGTATATAATATACTGAGTTTGTGCTTTATTTTCTTACACTGGAGACTGCAAATTAATTTTGACCCTGCAATGAATCATATGAAATCAGTTCCAAATATTCCCTCACAATTATAAGCCTTTTTTACGCAGATAATATATTTCTCACAGTAAGGCATGAGACTGCAGTAAAAAGTCATAGACTGCAGTAAAAAGTCACAGAGGGAATCTCTGTCTTTATTTTCAAGTAAATAATTATATTAATATTAATTATTTTCTTCAAAACTATGACTTTTTATTGCAGTCTCATGCCTTACTGTGAGAAATATATTATCTGCGTAAAAGCCCCTTCATAAAAATACAAGGACTTCCCGTAGGTGGTCTCTTTCCTCCCTCTACAATGCTACGGAGTTTTCACATCTGAATGGATATTTTCCAGCAGTGTGGGATTGGAGTCAAAATAAATAAAATCCAACAATGGCTGCTCATTTCACAGAAGCATAATGGCTATGAATTGGGCTATTGAAATGAAACGCCCCCTCTCTCCAGACAGAATGACAATTCTATCAGACCAAAGGCACGCTCTGTCCTTTCAGCACACAAATAAATCCTCTGACCTCGTTCCACAGCCTTATTATCCGGGTGCCTGGCAGACACCCTGCAGCGCCTGTGTACCAACTGTGAGTTCAATTAATGCTGGGGTATAATTGCATTTCAAAAATAATCTCCTTGAAGAACCGGAATAAGCCCCAAAATTCCCTCATGATTTCTTGCTATAAGCACAGTACAATTTTTGAAGGAGTAGATAAAATACATGTCCGAATTACACATTTTGTCGGTGTATGGTATGCACTTAGATTAATAAAGGTTATTAGTTGGTGTAACATAAGCAATTAGACTAAAATCAGTTGTTAGATGTTATTAAGAATGGTTAAAGATGGTGTCACTTTTCACTGTGTACTTCCATAGGTTGTAGTTCTCGCTTGTTGCTAATGCTAAATCTAAAGATTTAGAAGGACATGACATTGATGTCCTAATGCATGACACCATCATTACCACTGCATCATCATATGTGTCATGCAACATCATAGCTCCTCGTGAGTACAAGAGTCATTTGACAGACTTGTTATGACATGACCTTGCTCTAAGTTATAACCCAGATGACCCTGTGGGGGTAACACTCATCGCATTCAGACCTATTCATCATAATGAAAGTGGAAGGTTGTCAAAACATGCCATTGTGCATGAGTAGGGAAGAAGCGACATAAAATCCAAAAGAAAAGGTTTTGCCTAATTTCCTTTTTTGTCTTTGGGCTTAACAAAATTTTGAACAAAAATACAGAATTACTCCAGTGGAGAAATGCTTCCTATCTGGATTAAACAAAGTACCACAGCTTGAGTAGTTCTGTTTACCCTAACACAAAACATAAAAAAGGTATTAGTACAAATAAAATCTTTATACACAAGTTACAACAATTCTTATATTAAATTCTTGAAATTCTAAGAAACATACATGCAGGGCGGTGTGTGATCACACATGACAAATCGCGTGAATTCCCAAGAAAAAACACACATTCTTAAAGGCCACATCTGTGAGTTCCTTTACCATGAAAAGAGAGGCGGCCTCTTGCTGCATTCTTTCCTCGACTGTTCTCTGCCACACACTCATACGTGCCTGTGTCCTCCTGCTGGAATCTGGGAATCTCCAGAATAGCATTGGAGTTGCTTAATTTGACTTTACTTGGGAATGGCACATCATTGGTTCTTCTCCAGCTGATTTTAGGAACCGGGCTGTGAGGGAGAGAAAGAACAAATTTGGCTAGAACTAAAGCGTTCACAGGAACCTGCTGGTGTGTCTCAAGTGGTTCACATGTTTACATTCCTCATGAAGATTGAGGCTGCTTTTGGAGATTCAGGTTTGAACATATCTGTTTAACACTTGTGACTATTGCAATATTGCTACTTGTTCTCTCAAAGACTGTAATCCCATGTTCTTTGAAAACGTGCTTTAATATCGCACTAAATGATCCGCTTTCTTCACAGCTTCGGAGAAGACACATCCGGCTTGTTTTCTGAACTAAGTAAGAGGTAAATAATTTTGGTTAGTGCTCTCTGAAAAGCAGCCATTAACATGAGAAGCCTCCTGTAAAAGTAAAAAATAAATAAATAAATAAATAAATAAAGTCCTCATTGCAGATGGCTAATCGCATTAGGAACGGACTTAAAGGAATTATCTTGAATTTCAAAGCTCCTGGAGCAGTGTATCAAAAAGGAATAATAGTACATGTTATCCAGACATTGATGTGAGCTGCAGATTAACATTACTGGTAGATAAAACACACAAACAACTCACTTCCCCAGAGCGAAGCACTCTAGTTTCACAGACGATCCTTTTGCAGCAGGCACGGTGTCTGGGAAATGAACTTCTATTTTGGGCTCGTATTCTCCCATTGCACCTGTGATGGGCAAACAACACACAAGCACATACAAACTGTGTCATTCATCAATGATTTATGGCATATGCTCTTTATATTCCCGTATACAAGCAAAATAACAACAAAAGGACAATCACAAAGAAAGTGCCAGCATAGTGAGTGCAGGAAAAAATAAAACACAGAAAACAGCCAAGAGGTCTATGAAAGATTTCAAGCATTCACTCAGTAATCCAGCATCCATCTCAAATGGAAATGTGGCCTCTGTGTGACATTGTCAAGGCTACATGTTAGCTTCCTAACAAGGCAACAGTTCAGCCTTCAAAGGCCTGGCATTTAGAAAAAAGCATCTTTCAAGCAACCTTTTTAAAAAACGACCTTTCTTGAAAAGTCATCTTCCTTTAAATCTCAGGTTGTATCCCATTCAAAGTCAGCCATCAACGATTGTCTGGTATGTAGACAGATCTTACCATCAGTTCTCAGCACCAGAGGAGTGGGTGAACTGAGCACTTTATCCTTGGTGATGCTGTTGTTGACGACACACGTGTAGTTGCCCACATCAGTTGGTTCCACTTTTGCAAAATACAGGTTTCCAGTCTCCTGGGACACAAAGAGCCTGCTGTCTTGCTGGACAAAGTTCGGGTACTCATTGAAGACCCAGGCAAAGCTAAGTTCTGGAAAAAAAAGACACAAGTGTGAACAATTAGGTCTTAACCTGCTAGTCTGTTCAGGTCCAGAACAACAACAAAAAAACTACTTTGTTTAGAACATTTTGTATATGATGGAGTTTTGTGTGTATATTTCTAAATACAAAAGAAATAGATAGGCACAGAAACATATTGGGTATTTACCAATTGCATATTTTACAACTCTATGGTTCACCAGCTTTTAAAAGTTTGGACATACATAGGTCTATTGAGTTTTTAAAAGATGAACACAATTTCTCGATAACTCTACATTAAAAGCCAAAATGGGAAAATAAACTGCTTTGTTGTGCTTTTTGGTGTTGGTGGGACATTTTATTACTTTGTCCAGAGAAGAATAAATATGTTAAATAGGTCACATGATGGGGCCATTATATTATAGAGACCCCCCCTCCCCCAAATAAATAAATAAAATAAATTAACTCAAAAATCTCTGGCTTTGAGATGTGTTTGAGGTTGTTAAAAAAAGGCAAATAACTCTACAAATTGCTGCCAAATGTTTAATGGACAGTGTGTAATAATTGCAGAGTGGTGAGCACAACTTGAATATTAAATGACTGACACCTTTAGACAGGACATTGTTATCTTTGTGTTGGAGACACCCACACAATATCCACGTTTCCCCTTTTGCCTTGGGCAGGCAGGACTCAATAAACAGACCAGCTCTTCAGAAGGGGACAGGACAAAGGGAGTGAAACAAACTAGATTAAAAGTGCCTCACTGCCATTCTCAGGACACTGGCCTTAGTTTGCTTGGCCTTGTTAACGCCTGGCTGACTCACCTTCTCCCATCCTCTGAAAAAAGGCAGAGGGGGGAAGGATAGAGAGAACTGTCATGGTGTATTAGTGCATCTGTGTCATCCACAGGAAAAGCAAGGAGAGGAAAAATGAAAATCAAAACCAAAAGCTGGAAATTTTGTTTTTTTGTGGAAGACATGAGTAGTAGATGCTTCAAGGTGTGTGCTTTTCCTGTCATTAACTCCAGAATTTGACTTAAAATGGATTATTCTGATTACTGACAGAAGAAGGCTTGTGAAGACCGGGCAAAAATAGCCACTGCTGTGATTACCTTCATTGAAAAGTGCTTTACATCACAAAGACTTGAGAAGATCTTTCTGACAAACATATTTAAATAAATGCATAAGTAGGCAGGAACGGACGTGTTTTGAATGGGTAGCAAAGGCTCTATTTTCAGTGTGTAAAAGCATAAGATCTGCAGACTGAATATTGTGATATCTTTGTGACCTTTAGTGCAGGTGGTTGGTTTTGTGTGAATATATTATAAGGATCTGTGGTTAAACCGGATAAAGCAATATCAAATCAAATACATTTTTATATCAGATTTTGAATAGCATCAATAACCAACTGACTAACGGGACTTATATAGTGGACAGATTTTTTTTAATTCTTTTTTCTATCTGTCATGTCACGCAAACCAGTGACTCCATTTCCCAGAATGCACCACAAATTACAAACATGGCCGATGACTACAACTTCCAAAGGTACACACTGTCACCACACCTTCTCTTGAAAACTAATCAGACACACCTGTTCCTAATTACAATCTCAATCACACCATACTGCTTAAGGGACTCTCACACACATAGCCATTGCAAGGTATACACACAGTTGCATGAGTGAACTCTTTGCTGTTACCAAGCCTTAATACCGTGTTTGTGTATTCCGATTTTGATTTTGTTTATTCCTTTATTCCCTCAACCTTGATTCTCTGCCTTGCCTATTTTGGACTGTTCACATAACCCTTGCCTGTTTATGTTCTTCGACTCTTGCCTAAACCTAAAAATGATACATTTGTTATTATTAATTTGTCATACCTGCACTTGCTTCCATCCTCCAAGGTCCTCATTATATGACACTGTCACCAAATTGTGTGTCAATATTTTAGTAAATGGCGCACTATATAGCACTTTTATCCAAAGCGCTTTACACTGTAAGTCATTCACCCATTCACATACACTCTCACACACCAATGGTAGCAGAGCTGCCATGCAAGGCGCTAACTTGCCATAGGGGGCAACTTAGGGTTCAGTGTCTTGCCCAAGGACACTTTAGCATGTGGAGTCATCCGGGCCGGGAATTGAACCGCCAACTCTACAATTAGTGGCTTAGTGGACAACGAGCTCTACCGACTGAGCCACAGCTGCACCAGGAGTATACTTATTAGGAGTTTAGAAATGTGGAGGTTCGGATTCAATTTCGCATGCTGTAACTTTGCATGGCACCAGTCCAATATTTTAAATGTACAGATATCAGGCTAATACAGGGATTGAATGATAAAAGAGAAAACATGCAGATGATCAATGAGGAGTATAGACAGAATGAAAGAGAGTTCAAAAGCTGGTCACAGGCATCAAATTTTTACATCTTTCATTGTTTCCAGTTATAAATTCTATACAATGCAGAATTTATGCTATATTTTGCAGTTAATTTAAAACATGAACTATATGCAATAGTTGAATTCCAATACATGATAAATGTAAAAAAAAAAAAAAAAAAAAGAAAGAAAGAAATCAAGTAAACAAAGCTTATGACAGTACATACTAATTACATTTCTTCACAATCCAAACCCACACAAGTTGTTTAAAATGAGTTGGGAATGAGTTTGTTATTATTATGTTTTAATCACTACATATAATTAAAATAGAATGAAAGCCAGCTTTTTTTAGATGATCTGCTTCATACCACCCTTAAAAGCATTAAAAATATATTTTACAGACTTATATATGTAGGCGTATGTAGAGTTAGTAGATATTTTGATGATGTTGAGATCACTTTTTCAGAGCAATCCTAAATAAGTATTATGCAAGTGAGAATGTGAAAGTGTGACAAAAAATTCTACAGAGGTGATCTGAACAAGTGCAAAACTGACTGAACAAATGCCATTGGTAAGTGGCCACTGATATGGCTCACTATAATGTAAATAAATCTGTGATTTTAATACAATGATGCTCTTTTGGATTTATAATGTATTTGGCTAATAGTTTTGAACATAACTTTTCAAGAAATAAACAAAAATATACAATGAGAAAGAAGAAAAACTGTGAAAAGAGTGAACTCAAACTTTTCGTTTACACTCTGCAAGTTTACGTTCACCATTCTGGCACAAATCTCTGGCACAAATGTGGGCAGGCTTAACCGTGATTTGCACTCTTTGGCTAGTGAGCTTTTGGTCAACAATTCCCTCACCTGGAAGTACACTTCAGTGTGCCGAATTTTGGAGAGCATTTTTTATGCGGTTCCCTGTATAGTGTTTATAATTTGTAGAAGGGATTTAACAAGAACCGATACTTCGGGACCAAGTCGGTACCGACATTCTTAAAAGGTGATGGTACTTGTTTTTATGCAGTAGCTTTGGTACCAATAAAGGTTGCAATTTTTCCGGAACTGAAGGATGCAGCAAATATGCGCAAGTGTTTTAGTTGGTCCACAAGTGGTGAAGAAGAAGAACACCTACAAGCACACAGGAAAAACTACAGAAGATTAGCTTAGCTTATCAATTTTACCTCTGCCCCGACTCTTTGAGAGGAAAGCTAGTATCGGTTTCCGGTGTGCAACCGAAGCTATCGTTCATTTCCAACAAAGCGAGGAGACACCTGGAATTTGGCGAAGCGCCTGAAAGACGGTCCGATATTATATTTGTTTGAAGCAGATGCATTGTAGCCGTGAAAGCAGCAAACGTTCTTCTCCATGTAATGTTAGCGATGGCCAGTTATTTGTTAACGATGCTAACGTATTGCAATGTTATAAACCTCCTAATGGACACCGCGCATCGCCATTCAGCCCGTGTCGTGTCAGATAAATGTAGCCTAATGTCACTAATAATTATTCACATGTTCACGCTTTAATAAATCTTTCTGGCCTGCCACCATATCAGTGAATTTAAACTAATGCTTGCATTCAGAGTACAATGTGTGTGTGTGTGTGTGTGTTTGTGTGTGTGTGTTTAGGAGTGCACCTTAGCACTTGTTATTAGTCATTGTCAGACAGTGTTTGATAAAATATCCCCTTTCTCTCTCTCTCTCTCTCTCTCTCTCTCTCTCTCTCTCTCACACTCTCTCTCCCTCTCGCTCCCTCTCGCTCTCTCTCTATTTCTTTCATTGCCAGAATCAGCCAGAGGAGGATTTCCACCAGGAGCTTTTAATTTTATTTTAAACATTTTTTTTATATTTCTTTTTTTTAACCACACCATGGTATTGACTTTGATATCGACTATCGTGTACTTTTGGTGGTATTGGTATTGACTTCTAAATTTTTGGTATTGTGACATCCCTACTTTGTAGTGGAATTTCAATTCCACTACAATTTCAATTCCACTTCAATTCCACTGGAATTACTTTCCTTCTTAGTCAGTATATTAGTTCATTATTAATATTTGAGGTTCGGGTAGTCTCGTATAACCATTTGTTCGAGAAGAACGTTCAGGAGTGTCCCACAGCATCGTCATCGTTGTCATCCTCCTCCTCCTCAGCTGGACACTTGAGCTGTAATTACATGTTTTTGCACTATTCTACCCACATGGTTAATCAATTAATGCCCAAAAAAATGCCCAAATTTATCAGCATGAAAATAGATCTGTAGGAGAATTTTGAATATTTTTAGTATTGACATTGAAGTATGATTTAGTATATGAAACTTGGCATAATAGCTTGTCTGAAAACTGAAAACTCGAATACTATCAAGTACCTTGTTAGCTCTTATGTTATCTATATGGATTTCTAGAGATTAATTAGTTGCTTAAAATTCTGTTGGTATTTCATTCAATTCTCCTTTTCAATTTTTATATGATACATTTAAACCATTCTACAGGCTAAACATGTAAATGACAAACTGATCGATTGCTTGCATGGATCAGAGAACGTGTTCTGCTGAGAAATATATTACTTTCTGATTGGGTTGAGGCTCCAAATCAAAGAGTGTATTTCCATTTACCAACACATTTGAGTATAATTGAAAAGAAAGTGATTTAAATGAAGCAATAAACGGAAAATAGATACGCGAGGAGAGTGAAAGCTTGGTTTTCAGAAATCTATAGGAGGTCTACAGCTTGCCAGTGCAAATGCTCTGAAAAATATATATACAGACGCATGTCTAATATGCATTGCAAAGTGATAACACAATAATTGACACTGAGCACTACTCTATCTATTTTGTCCTTTGACATGATTATACTACTGTGAGCTTTTGAAATGGTTAAATCATGACCAATCCATTTCAGTATATTGTGGTACATACTGGATTTTTTGTCCTAAAACTAAGCACATGATTAATCACCGACTAATTATCTCTACAAATCCTAATTGCTGTCCGATGAAACAAGTCCCATGTCTTCTAAATTCTGAAGTCTCATCTGTTCCCATAATTGCTGCAATCTCAAATTGAAATGAATGTCTCACACCACTGATCTGTCATTTCCATTTAGGCTATTAAAACTCCTCTCTAATTACTGATGTCTGAATAACAGTCCCAGTTTTTAAGTTCCGTCAGCTGGCCAAGAAGATGCTGAACATGTAAAGTAGAACAGCTGTGACTCAGACCTAAGCTGTGATGAAGCGCAGTTAACACATCAAGATGTAAAATAATGGTTATTCGCTTTTCTTTTGTCTTGTTTTGAGCTGGGATTTCAGTCTCTATCCATTATTTTGACAGCTCTGCCACATCCAAGAGTTTTCACTTTCCTAATCTTCACATATTCTTCCCAGGAGACAATCTACACTTGTTATGACGCATTAGCAAACAGCAGTCAACATATCTATTGTCTGTCATAGGCTTTCTGTAATATAGGTTATATGATAGAACATAAATGCAAAAGTGTGAATATATGTCAATAATCACTCTTACCTCCAGAATGCATCGGGGTTCCACATAACAGAACAACACCTTGGCCTTCCCTCACATTCACAGCACTTCTTGGCTGGGTTTTGAAGGTATCTAGATCTATAAAATATTACATAGATATGACTTTACATACAGCATTATGTATAACATAAAACAGATAGTAAGGTACTGTTTTGTGTTTTGAATAGAAAATAACTGTACCTTATATCCTGCACAGTACAGCCAATGTCTATTGCTACTCTAATCAAACTTCTATATACTAAAATTACCATGAATTACCTTGATCTTGAGATATCTACTGATATTTGCAGATATACTGTACAGTAAGTAATGATTATGACCTTTGCTGTTTTCTCACATCCCTGAAACAGTTTTCAGAGCAAGTTGTTATATCAACTGGCACGTTGTAAGTGATAGTTGTAAGTCATAGCTCACATTGCTGTTGAATTCTTGAATCGGCTATAATTCAAATGAATAAAAATTATTTATAATGATGTCCGCATTATTATATGTTATCATTGTAATAACTCATTTACAGGGACTCATTCACATTCTACGGCAGACACTTTACATGACAGCATGCCCCATCGAGTTTTAATACTAACATATTATATACTATACTAAACAACAGTGATGCCTGTTATACTATTGGTCAGTTTGGACCTGTTGGAGAAGTTAACTATTTGATAAATATACAGTATCTCACAAAAGTAAGTACACCCCTCACATTTGTGTAAATATTTGATGATATCTTTTCATGAACAACACTGAAGAAATGACACTGTGCTACAATGTAAAGTAGTGAGTGTACAGCTTGTGTAACAGTGTAAATTTACTGTCCCCTCAAAATAACTCAACACACAGACATTAATGTCTAAACCACTGGCAACAAAAGTGAGTACACCCCTAAGTGAAAATGTCCAAATTGGGCCCAAAGTGTCAATAAAAGTGCCATTATTTTCCAGCACTGCCTTAACCCTCTTGGGCATGGAGTCCTCCAAAGCTTCACAGGTTGCCACTGCAGTCCTCATCTACTCCTCCATGATGACATCACAGAGCTGGTGGATGTTAGAGACCTTGTGCTCCTCCACCTTCTGTTTGAAAATGCCCCACAGATGCTCAATAGGGTTTAGGTCTGGAGACATGCTTGGCCAGTCCATCACCTTCAACCTCAGCATCTTTAGCAAGGCAGTGGTCATCTTGGAGGTGTGTTTGGGGTCGTTATCATGCTGGAATACTGAATACTGATCATGCTCTGCTTGAAGAGGACTCCAGCGGCAACCTGTAAATCTCTGGTGAACTCCATGCCCAAGAGGGTTAAGGCAGTGCTGGAAAATAATGGTGGCCACAAAAAATATTGACACTTTGGACCCAATTAGGACATTTTCACTTAGGGGTGTATCCACTTTTGTTGCCAGTGGTTTAGACATTAATGTGTGTGTGTGTGTTGAGTTATTTTGAGGGGACAGTAAATTTACACTGTTACACAAGCTGTACACTCACTACTTTACATTGTAGCAAAGTGACATTTCTTCAGTGTTGTACATGAAAAGATATCATCAAATATTTACACAAATGTGAGGGTTGTAATCACTTTTGTGAGATACTGTATATCCAGAGGCTGATTGCTGTTTTTGTGATGAAAAATGGATTTCAGCATACAGCAAGTGTGTCAAAACACCACATGGACTGGGGTATTAGCTCCAGATGGAGAATGTGACTGAGGGATGGATAAAACAGAGTGGGGCTGGAGAAAGCAAATGCAAAGAACAAGAAGGCAGCTGTCATTAGTGGTGACATATCAGCATTATTATCAAACAAGCCCTAATCTTTAAAATTATAAACATCATCTCCAGTGTCAATGTGTTTCTGCACCATTCATGCACATCAAATTAACACAAGGAGGAAAAAAAAAACTTGTAAGGACTCAAACAAACAGCTGGGCCTCAAGCTCAGCAAGCCAAACAAACAAAAAAAAAATAGTCAGTGTGACCGATAAGACAAACTGCACAAGGGATGAGGTGGTGAAGAAAACAGGATTCAGTGGGGTGGTGGATAGAGCTTCACCTAATGAGAGTCCCTGCTGAAAGAAAGAGATGTCCTAGACTGCAACAGAGGAGGAGGTGGAAAAGGGACTTGGTCAGCTCACAATAACAGTGTAAAAGGTTTAGAGTTTGAGATAGTGAGGCTCTAAGGATGATTAACGAGCTCTTGGGTTGGAATCTGTATGGCTTGGCTCATAGATCTGAGAAGAAGCCAGGCAGCTCTATAGTGCCTGTACATGTCCAGGTGCTCTGTAATGAAGAACATTAATATCAGTCCAGACATGAAGGTCAAACAATTTAGCCCAGGAGCTGGAAGCTGGGGCTGTGGGATTCTCTCTGTGTCTTATATTTATTTCATATAAAGCTATGAGGTTGAAGTTGAAACCGGCAAGTTAGACATTTTGATTTAAGCCATTAGCCAACCTTATTAGCCATATAAGAAGTAATGTGGATTCAAAGTCACTAATGAAACTCAAGCAAAACTGCTTGCTACGCACAAAATCACTAAAGTGCTATAGCAAACCTTTTAATAAAATAAGTATCAGGCACCTTGGAATGACTGGTGATTCATTTGTAAATTAAATAAATCACTATGAAAATACTCACATTATCAGAAGGTAATTGAATCTGGCAGAAATAGTGCCCTATTATAGTTGCCACTCCCTCTTCAACTAACCAGTGATCAATAAAGGAAATAAATGTCAAGCAGCTCCTTTTAACCAATCCCCACAAGTGAGATTCATTATACTACCCATGAGGATAGTGGGAGCCTAAGGGGAGAGTAAGATGCTCTCTTTGGCCAGAGATCTAATCAATAACAAGGCAGAATGATGTGTAGAGGGCAGAGGAACCTTACCATTCAAAAGGAATAAGGCCAGAGAAGGTTGATTCTTATCTCTTTAACCCTCTTAGGTCAGGTGAAGCATTACTAAAACAGTAATTTTATGAAGGTGCATCAGTATTTCATGATAAATATTTCAAATTGAATGTTGAAACTGAATGGAATATTCGTATACCTGGGGAAAAATGAGTGTAATCATGTGATACCACTGGTGTCATGCCAGTGAATTCAACTGGATACATGTCACCACTCATTCCCATTGTGTTATTGTCGAACCAAAAGATGAACTCATTGAAAAAGGCCACCTTGTTTGCATGTATGCAATTGAAACTGTTCAGTGAAGATAGGAGATGGGGCAGTTTACTCAGTGTGTCGTTATGGGTACATCCATTTTCATGCTGGTAGTGCAGATACTGTTGTAGCTGAATTTAATTACACTTAGACTTTTTGAAGAGCCCTGCATTAAAAACTATTCAGTTCCAAACAATTGATAAAGATACCATATGCTCCTTGTCCATTTAATTAAGAATGTCTGTACATCTGCTAATACATGCAATTATCCAATCAGCCAATCATGTGGCAGCAGTGCAATGTATAAAATCATGCAGAAACAAGTCAAGAGCTTCAGTAAATGTTCAAATCAGCAATCAGACAGGGAAATGTCACCTGCTCTTTTTCCAATCTTCAACTGTCCTGTTTTGAATAGCTTGTGCCCACTATACCATTATATTCCTGTTCTTGGAAACAAGGAGTTGAAAATTATGTAGTCTTCTGTTTAACATGTTGTGAGCTGTGCTTAATTTATCTTAATCTACAGTCCCAGAACACTAAGAGTGTAGTGATCTGGGAAACCAGGAGGCATGCAAAAGGTCCCAGCCCCCAACCTTATAGACACATACAAGTGCTTCTAGAATCTAACATAGCCATCAATATTCAGTGCTGAAAAGTAGGCCACATTGGTACACTGGTACAGTGACGTAATTCGTTTATAGCAGTAAGTATTCTCAGTACAAACGGAAACATTTATGGATTGCATGTTCTATCAGCTTTTCAAAACAGAACCGTAGGCCTACTGTGTGGTCACCTCAGTTAACTACAAAGCACATTTACCCGAAGCACTTCAAAAACAAAGCTATGTTTCATATAGTCGGCCTTCTTACAATAAACTAAAATTAACAGCAATTAACATAAGGAAAAACATCTTACCTAACACAAAATATTCCACAATGCTGTCATGTCAGTGTCCTCCTACTCTTCCCTGTGTCATATTTTGCTTTGAGTGTGTGTGTGGTGGTTCTGGGTCTCTTAATTATCCATGAGCGCACAAATAGCTCAGGATTAAACTTTGTTAAACAGTGGGCCAACGATGGTGACGAGATGGTGGGGATGAGAAAGGATGCATGCTGCGAGCTACAACTGAGATTCCTTTTGGAGAAACCCCGCTCTCACTCCACTCAAGATTAGCATGATATTCACGGTTGCCAAAAACTGTCTCAGTCCATCTGGAACTTTTTGTGTGTTTGAGTCCCTGTACTCCCTAAAAGCCAGAATGACTGTACATGGGCTGTTAACTCCATTTAATTCCATTTAATTCCATTCAATCTTGAAGCCCATGGCTTCAAGCAGTCACCTATTTGCACATATAGCATGACAAATAATGAACCACAACAGAAGTGTTCATAAACATTTACAATAAAAACACCCAAAATGTATACAGTACCATATTGAAGACCAACTGTATGTTGATACATGAAATTCTGGAGGGAATATCAGATGGCATGGAGCGGTGATGTAATGACGTGTGCCATTAATCGATCTATGATCTATAACATGTTATAGATTACACAGGTAGAGTTGTGTTACATTATTATATATGTCTGCTTTCCCTATGTCCCATTGGGGTGTCTGTTTCCCTTTTTCTCCTCCTGCCTTCTCTAGACCCCACCTACTGCATGCATCTTGTTCCAGCCTGATCCAGCCTTCGCATCCGGAAGCATACTTAAGCCTCATCAGACTTCAGCCCAGGGCAGATCATTGACTTTGGGTTGTGTGTTAGAGAGAGAAGTGCATCTTGCCTGTTTTGATTAATTCGACTGTGTATGACTATTTCGCCTGTTCTGACTAATTCGATTGTGTATGACCATTTCGCTTGTTTTGACTTTGTTTATGCTCTGTCCCATTACAGCTCACATATATGTATATATGTATATAGTATTTTGTTATTTAAGTTCACTAATAGTCACCGTTGTAAATAGTCCACGTTTAGGAGTGGTTAGTAGGAAGTCGGTGCCATTTGAGTTCATTCATCTTTTCTCCTGTTTTGGGTTTAGCCAGGGAGTGAGGGGAGATTGTGTATTTTTGTTTTCTTTTCTTGTAGTTTAGTCAGGTAAAGTTTGGTAAAGTTAGAGGGACTTTTGTTTATCATTTTGGCCTGGCCGGCTTCTGAAAATAAAGACCACTGTGTGTATAAAATAAACAACCCAAACGCAACTTGGTCTCGCCAACTTTTTCTTTTTTTTTGTATGTTGCGGCCCGACCTAGACCGGGTTCGTAACAGAATTGGGGCTCATCCTTTGCTTCTCCGGTGTTGCGGTATTGTGTTTTCCCTCGTTTCGTCCCGTTTCTCTTTCTGTGTGCTTGTCTGGCGGTTTTGTCTTTGTGGTGGGGAGTGTGTACGAATATGGCAACTAGATTTGACCTGGATCAGTTCACCATTTGTCCCACGTTAGAGCAGTTTGAGCGGTGCCGTAAGGATGATCTGTTGCTGCTGGCGGACTTTTACAGCATATCGATTAGATGGAGCGCCAGTAAGCGTGACATTAAGACGCTGCTGTACGAGGAGCTGGTTAAACATATCGTATCATGCTTGAACCTACCGAGGCGGGTGTTGCGTCACCGGTCAGTGATTCCGAGGATTTGGCTTTGGCGGAGGCTGGGGTCAAGCCCGAGGAACCACTAATCCACTAATCGTAGGGTTGGTGGTTTGATTCCCGGCCCACGTGACTCCACATGCCGAAGTGTCCTTGGGCAAGACACTGAACCCCAAGTTGCTCCTGATGGCAAGTTAGCACCTTGCATGGCAGCTCTGCTACCATTGGTGTGTGAGTGTGTGTGTGTGAATGGGTGAATGAGACACAGTGT
>JAFFST010048321.1:40387-55176 GCA_022414735.1 Noturus placidus | reverse complement strand
ACACTTAAGTGTGAAAAACATGCAAAGGAACAGGAAATGAGGAAGGGGGCAAACACTTTTTCACACCACTGTAAGTGCGCCATTTACCATTTAACATTTAAAACAGGAAGATGAAAGGAGTATTCTAAAAGCGACTCATGTAAACACCTTAATCACAATATTGTTTTTGGAATAAGGTCAGAAATTAGATTACTGCTGTCTAAACGTAGTCAATGTTGGCTGCTGTGGAAGTTATTTTGCAGGATACCCATTCTGTTGCTAACTTCATTCCCACTGTTTTCTTTCTCCTAAAAACCCTACTTTTTGACACGTGCACAGCCAAAGTTTGAATTGGCCATCATTAGCCAAGTATAGTCTGTTTGCTTAATTGTAAACTGTGATGCTGACTATATTTCTGTTGAGTCTTTTTCCTATGTTTGTGTGTGCCCACTGTTCTCCAAGTTGGTGTCCTCGCCACTGAACAAACCTCTACTAACATTCTGTTTTTTTTTTTTTTATTATTATCATTTTCATTGTTAGTTTCCTCATTGTCCTTGTTTGTGTTCTTAAAAAATGGTGTTACCAATAACTGCTTTCTTTCACCATGACACAACAACTCATGCTATAGGACTGTAGTCTTCACTTTGTGACAATGAATTCAGGTGAACTTTGAACTTGAAATGATTATGTTATGTGAAAGAGGCTACCATTGGCTATTAGCATTATTTGAGCACTGGTATTATAAGACTAGCTTTTTATTGCAGGGTTTTTTTTTTTTATTATTCTATTTTACTTTTGGTGAATTAAGAACTATTTGTTTTGATAATATTGATGTGTGAGACATTAATGATCCAGCTGCAGAGGTGCCTGATCCACATAATAAAGGTTCTGGAATGCAGGTGTGATACATTTTAGAGATGTATTTAGCTCTGGTTGTGAGTTCTTAAATGCAGCACTCCTGTCAGCTCTAACCATTCTCCACTGACCTGTTTCATCAGTAAAGCATTTGTGGCCTCAGAACTGCTGTTTTTTTTTTTTTTTTTTTCTTCTTTTCACACCATTCTGAGTAAATTCTAGAGATTGTTGTGCATGAAAGTTACATACTTGTGCAGGTGTTCCTAATACACAAGGTGTTTCTAATAAACATGGTAAGCTAATATGAAGCTAAAATAAAAACTGATATATATGGTTTGAAGCAAGTTAAAGGTTTAAAAAAAAAATGAAAACTATTAAGTAAGAATTTTAAGGCAGCGCTTAAAAGAATCATAAAAATGTCAGAATCTGAAGATGGGGAGCATGCCCAAAATATTGAGCTTAGCTTGTGGAGTTAAGTTAAACTTTTAAAGATACAGCTTTATACTATCATCATGGATGATATATACTATAAATGTAACAGAAACATGCCTGTGCATGACCATCTGTTAGCTATAAATCAGCTTAACCTTTATTGTCAAATCCTTCATCAATTAAATAACTAAAATTCTATAAAATGTTTAATTTATCATAAACATATCTTCTACCCATTGCCCTGGGATAAGCTCCAGGTTTCCCACAACCCTGTGGGATAAGCAGTACATGGATATATCCATCCATCCATCTTCTATACCACTTATCCTTCCTTCAGGGGAAACCTGGAGCCTATCCCAGGGAGCATGGGGCACAATATGGGGTACACCCTGGACAGGGTACCAATCACATACACATTCACACACCCATTCATACACTACGGACACATTGGACATGCCAATCAGACTACCATACATGTCTTTGGACTTGGGGAGGAAACTGGAGTACCCTGAGAAAACCGCCGCAGCACGGGGAGAACATGCAAACTCCACACACACATGGCTATGGTGGGAATCAAACAGCCGAAGCTGGAGGTGTGAGGTGAACGTGCTAACCACAAAGCCACCGTGTACCCTGGACAGATGTATCATATAAAATATATATTTTTAATAAAGGAAATTTTAATATTACAAGATCTCTTAGGACTAACAGAAAACAATTGCTGAAAATACTTTTCAAATTTACGTACAACCTGATGATTCATGATGGATCAAATCCATCAGAGTATCACCTGAGCACATGCTTCATTGAAAGGGATAATGAAGACTCAAGGAAAATCTGACCTTTAACAGTAACAGGAGTTAACATGTTCAATATAATATATTTGCTTACATTTAAATAGTGACATAGAAATAGTGCACATATATTGAATATTTAAGGTGAACATTTCCTTTCCTTGTTTAAAATTTTTCAGAATTCTAAAATGTTCTATTAATTTCCGATTTAAATGTGGAAAAAAAAATCCCAGACTTTCAGTGTAGTCTCAGACTGACCCAACTGTATATAAGACAAAATGTATCTAAAAAGATATACAGTGTATAGTCATTACTTTGCATATCCATCTACATTTTGCCTGCCTACAGTATAGGAAACACCATCCGTGGTGCACAGCAGCATGAGTCTATAGTATAGTGTTCGAAGATTTGCTTAAAGATGGAAACTCCATGAATAATGAGAATCAGCGATGGAGTCTGTATCCAATCAAACACTTCTCTGCTGCTGTGAGCTGGTTGTATCTGACATCCAGTTCGATTTCACTTTGTTCAGTTGGGAAATCTCATTTGCTGCCTTACAAATCTGAACAGCCTCAAGAGATGAGCAAGAGGTAGCCACAAAAACCCCTTGTTCAAATAAATGCAGACAAGCACATATCCACAAACACAGAATTGGGTAAAATGCTTCATTTACACCTTGCATTAACATGCATTTTCGGTGATCCAATCATGATCGGATAGCATTTAACCGCATTAAAGTAAATTTAAACGCACACAGTAGGAATGTGATTGGATTGTAATTGGATCAGCCAGACCTACTTTGGAGGCAGTCTAGTTCAGCTTATTCTGGTGTGAGGGGGATCTATGCAACATTTAATGAGTTAATGTCATCTCTTACCACAGAATTATCTCTGTCCATTCAATTCTTGCTCTCTTGATAGCTGGATGACTTCCCACACTTTATCGAGCTAACTATCTTGTTTGAGGGAATACAATGTGTGAAGGGAATACGACGAGTCTCTCTGTTGCCGACAGGGAGCCGCTTCTGTTCCTTTCAGGGTATTCAACACAGAGAGGAGGAGCTTCTTCCCACAGGCCATTCGGGCCCTCAACCAAGACAACACTAAGGACTAGAGCTTGGACTTGTTTACACAACACCCACACCTCCTACATTCCTTAAAAAAGTATTCTATTCATTCATCTTCAGTAACCATTTCATCTTGTATTGCCCTGCATTTAGGCATATTTATCATATATGTGGGTAATTTCAACACAAATACCTCAGCTTAATGTTGCACAGCATTATATTGCACAAATAATTGCACATTTTTGCACATTATCCCAATTATAGTCACACTGTTGCTGCCAAACATCTTAATATCCTTATATTTTTCATCCTTAAAAAAAAATACTTTCCTTTTTTATAACTTTATACAAGTAAATTCTGGTCTATAATATATTATACCAGAGCACTGTTAAATTCTCGATTCTGGTTGGCTGACAGACATTCTGAGGTGTGTAATTATTTTTCAGTAAATGCACAGCTAAAGTAGTTCAGTTCAGGTCTTGACCACAGTACAGTTCCAATTCACTTTAACTGAAATCAATTTAACTGAAATAACAGAAAAGTTAACCTACTGTCCACTACAGCACACAGTGCTAACAACAAACACAATGGCAGAAATATTTTTCCTGAAATATGAAAGGAATAACTGACAACAGGCTGTTGAATTACTAGAAAAATAACGCACATCAGAGGTGGTAATGTGGCCACGAGACGAAGCGGAGGCTTGAGCCATTGACATGCAGTTATTAGAGAGAACAAGAAAAATGAAATAGAGTGTGAGAGAGCATGTGTGATTGCAGAAATGGGACAGAAAAGTCAGTGAACAAATATCAATATTTATTTATTCATTGTATTTTCTGCAATAGTAAAAAAACTAAAAACCCTGTGAACAAGTAAGCAAATTGATATTTTATTTATTCAATTTTTATATTATCGACATGAAACGAAAAAAAAAACCAACATCTGTGAACTCTCTCTATGTATATCAATGACTCAAGCCTCCAATACTAGCTCTAATATGACATTTTGGAATTAGCAATGGAGGCTTGTGTAATAAATTAGTTCTACACACAAGAACATTTTAAGGACAAATACCTGACAAATGTCTTGAAATAAAACATCTGAAAAATGTCTTGAGGTGTTGTAACTGTGGTATAAGCGGAATGATTGAGTCCGTTAAAATTATTAGAAAATAATGCACACACGAGATGTAACGGCATTACCATCTCAGGGTGTGCACTATTTTCTAATAATTCAATGGCCCGTGGTCAATAATTCTTACTTATTTCACGGACAGTTGTAAAAAGCATTTCCCTACACATCGTACTGTGTATGGTTATGTGTGTGACAAATTTGAATTTGAATATTTTCACATTGTGTGGAAGAAGGAATATCTGGGAAAACAAAGTAATGTAGCATTTAAGTTGTTTTGGAATGTACTTGGATGAAATTGAAATGTCTTTAAAGAAATTGGACTGCTATACACTGTATGACCAGCAGTTGTAACTGAATTGAACTACTGCATGTGTTTACAGTTAGAAAAAAAGTGCTTTCATCGATTTAGTAAACAAGAATGGACATTTGCACTTCTATTGGTGAAGAATAACAAATACTGACAAATGCAATTATCTATTAAGTTTTATACATCAAAAAGATGGCACTCTAAGATTTTATCTGATATTTTTTGTGAGTTTATGCTTCACCTTCACCAAGGTCAAAACTTATTTTGTGCTTAGGATAATTCGAGACAAACTATCTTTCTTGCCTTGGGGTATTTCTGGGCCAACCACTGCCTCATATCACTAACCTGACTCAGTCATACAGGTTTCTCCTTCACAACATGAACACAGGGGCCACACATACTTATTCAGTTCTTTGTCATCTCGAGAGTGGGTGACTGCAACTCATTCTTGGCAGATGTTTGTGTTTCTTGCAGCCCCCCGTATCAGAGTTAAAACATTGATGCTTGCATACAAAGCAAAAAAAAGAAATCAGTGCTCACCTATATTAAAGCATTTATCACACTGTACCACGTTCCCTTTGAAACACTAGCACTGCTCAACTGGACCCACCATCCCACAAGATACAAGGAAGACATGCATCAAAACTCTTCTCTGTCCTTGCAACCAGGTGGTTGAATAAGCTTCCTGTGGCTGTATGAACGGCCAAGTCATTGGCTGTCTTTAAGTAAAGACAAAAGACAAGCACTTGAATTAACTCTTTAGCTTGATGGTATTCTTAGTCCCTGACCTAGTAAGCGAGTATGGGAATATGTTTTTGATGGAGACTAAAAAGCACTAAAAGTTGCACTGTAAAGGTGTCTGCTAAATGCTGTAAATCTAAATGTGTGATGTAATGACCCAAGCCATGCACACTTTCAGAGCACTTGAACATCAGTATTTTTGGACTACTAAGTAGTGTAAGGAAAGCTATAATCACACTTGGCTTATATGTTTGCAAATGCTATTCCTTTGCAAGAGCATACAAAAACAAAGGGAAATGTATATTATCCCCTGAAATACTGGAAGGAAAATGCTTTTTAAACTAAAAACCCTTTGTCAAAAGGATGCTGAGTCAAGTGAAGAGCTTAGTATTGCAGAATTAGATACACTGAACTCACATGCAAACTGTACGGTAGCTCTGTGACTCAGGATAATTCCTCGGGCGTTGGCAGCAGAGCACTGGTAAACGCCTGCATCTTGGTCTCGATCCAGTGTGTTGATAATCAGGTTCCCTCCAGACACATGACGCCTTTCGTCACCGTCGAGATCAATGAGTGTCCCATTCAGAGACCATCTGCAGAAATGCAAACACAATCAGCTCTCACATCTCAGGAGAATTGCACTCGTGAGCATTAATCAAACACATCGATCTGATCAGTTCACCTTCATTATGCTGCCAGAGCTTTGCATGAATCAAATATAATGTACATAACATGGAGTTTGTTGTGTAAGACTCCATAATAGGTATTACAAAAACATTAAAAAATGGTAAAGAAGGCATACCAATTACCATTATAAGTAATGAACCAATGGTTTTAGAAACTGAATTTTAAAGACTAGCTTGGTTTATCCAACTACTTATTTTAATGAAAGGGGGAATATTGAAACATATAACAGAATGTTTGAAGATCCAAAAGACCTTGATGGCGTGTTCTGTTTTAAACTTTTAAAATTGAAATTAATGTGCATAGAGCCTCCAGTGGTGGATTCAGGTTTCATGTAGCTACTAATTAATTTGGATTATTCACTGAGTAACTTGATTAAAGGGATTCAAATGATACATATATCTATATATATATATATATATATATATATATATATAACATCAGTCAGTCATTTAATAGTAATAAATGTATTTGAACAACTGACATTACAGTTATTTGTTAGTAGACATATAAATATTTTTTTTATTTGAAAAACACCTGTACTAGTCGGCAAGTGTCATATCACAGCAAACCAGTAAATACTTTTCCCATCCTGCACTCTGGCCTACAATCATGACTGCAATGGCCAGCAATTCCCAGAACACTCACCTTCATTCTAATCACGCACACCTGCTTCAAATTCACAGCACTTTCCCAATCCTGTCTGAGGTCGACAACTTGGCCAACTAAGTTCTGCTCATGCTTGAGTCTGCTGAAACGGCCAACTAAGCTCTCCCCGCACCTGAGACTAATGACACGGCAAGCCAAGCTCTCCTCACGCCGGCCAACCAAGCTCTCCACGCGCCTGAGACTGACGACACAGCTAACCAAGCTCTCTTCGTGCTTGAGTCTGATGACCTGGCCAACCAATCTGTCCTCAAGCCTGAGTCTGGCGACACGGCCAACCAAACTCTCATCGCGCCGGCCAACCAAGCTTTCCTTGCACCTGAGTCTGACAACACGGCCAACCAAGCTCTCCTCGTGCCTGAGTCTGACGACCTGGCCAACCAAGCTGTCCTCAAGCCTGAGTCTGACAACATGGCCAACCAAGCTCTCCTCACACCTGAGACTGACGAAACGGCCAATTATGCTCCCCTCGTGCCTGAGTTTGACGACACGGCCAGCCAAGCTCTCCTTGTACCTGAGTGTGATGACATGGCCAGCCATGCTCTATTCGCGCCAGCCAACCAAGCTCTCCTCGCACCTGAGTCTGACAACACGGCCAACCAAGCTCTCCTCGCGCATGAGTCTGACGACATGGCCAACCAAGTTCTCCTCGTATCTGAGTCTGACGACACGGTCAGCCAAGCTCTCCTTACACCTGAGTGTGATGACACGGCCAGCCAAGCTCTCTTCGCGCCGGCCAACCAAGTTCTCCTCGCACCTGAGTCTGATGACACGGCCAACCAAACTCTCCTCGCGCCGGCCAACCAAGCTTTCCCTGCACCTGAGTCTGACAACTTGGCCAACCAAGCTCTCCTCAAGCCTGAGTCTGACAACATGGCCAACCAAGCTCTCCTCGCTCCTGAGACTGATGACACGGCCAACCAAGCTCCCCTCGTGTCTGAGTCTGATGACACGGCCAACCAAACTCTCCTTGCACCTGAGTGTGATGACACGGCCAGCCAAGCTCTCTTCGCACCGGCCAACCAAGGTCTCCTCGCGCCTGAGTCTGACAACATGGCCAACCAAGCTCTCCTCACACCTGAGACTGACGACACGGCCAATTATGCTCCCCTCGTGCCTGAGTCTGACGACACGGCCAGCCAAGCTCTCCTTGTACCTGAGTGTGATGACACGGCCAGCCATGCTCTATTCGCGCCAGCCAACCAAGCTCTCCTCGCGCCTGAGTCTGACAACACGGCCAACCAAGCTCTCCTCGCGCATGAGTCTGACGACATGGCCAACCAAGTTCTCCTCGTATCTGAGTCTGACGACACGGCCAGCCAAGCTCTCCTTACACCTGAGTGTGATGACACGGCCAGCCAAGCTCTCTTCGTGCCGGCCAACCAAGTTCTCCTCGCACCTGAGTCTGATGACACGGCCAACCAAACTCTCCTCGCGCCGGCCAACCAAGCTTTCCCTGCACCTGAGTCTGACAACTTGGCCAACCAAGCTCTCCTCAAGCCTGAGTCTGACAACATGGCCAACCAAGCTCTCCTCGCTCCTGAGACTGATGACACGGCCAACCAAGCTCCCCTCGTGTCTGAGTCTGATGACACGGCCAACCAAACTCTCCTTGCACCTGAGTGTGATGACACGGCCAGCCAAGCTCTCTTCGCACCGGCCAACCAAGGTCTCCTCGCGCCTGAGTCTGACAACATGGCCAAACAAGCTCTCCTCGCACCTGAGACTGACAAAATGGCCAACCAAGCTGTCCTCGCATCTGAGTTTGATTACACGGCCAACCTAGCTCTCCTCCTGCCTGAGTCTGACAACCTGGCCAACCAAGCTCTCCTCGCACCTGAGACTGACGACACGGCCAACCAAGCTCTCCTCGCGCATGAGTCTGACGACACGGCCAACCAAGCTCTCCTCACACCGGCCAACCAAGCTCTCCTTGTGCCCGAGTCTGTTGACCCGGTCAACCAAGCTCTCCAAACAAGTTCGGCCTTCAAAGTCGATGGAGAACAACGTTCAGTCTTTCTGCATGACTGAGGACACCGCTCAGCCTCCCTATACCGCTGAGGACACCACTGAGAACAGCCTCCCTGTTCATCTGAGGATGCCTTTCAGTCTTTCTGTTTAGCTGAGGAAGTTTCTCCAACTCCCGTTGCAGCCAAGAGCTTGGCTACGCTTCCCTACTCTGCCTTGGATACCACTACACCAGGGATCTATATGGACATCACTCCACTTTCACATGCCGCTGAGGACACCACTCTGCCTCCTTGCTCCGAGGAAGTTGCTCAACACTCAAGAAAGGCAGATGAAACAGCCCACCATGTCAAGCTGACAACACAACTTCGCAAAACTGGGTCTCACCTAATGACCCCGGCAAACTAGCCCCAGCCTCATGTCTGCTCCTCAGCTCCTTGAGGAACCTGCTACTTGTTGGACAATGTCTGCATTGGAACCTGAGGGGCTGGACCACCGGGGGAGAGAGTGTATTTTAGCACCCTCTGGGGTTGGGGTTTTGTCATATCACAGCAAACCAGTTACGACATTTCCCATCCTGCACTGTGGTCTAGAAACATGGCTGCCAGGGATCGCAATTCCTGGAACACTAATTCACAGAACTAGGGGCGCACGGTGGCTTAGTGGGTAGCACGTTCGCCTCACACCTCCAGGGTCCGGGGTTTGAGTCACATGTGTGTAGAGTTTGCATGTTCTCTCTGTGTGTCGGGGGCTTCCTTCCCCAGTCCAAAGACATGCATGGTAGGCTGATTGGCGTGTCCGTAGTGTATGAATGGGTGTGTGAGTGTGTATGTGATTGTGCCCTGCGATGGACTGGCACCCTTTCTTGGGTGTACCCCGCCTTGTGCCCTATGCTTCTTGGGATAGGCTCCAGGATCCCCGTGACCCTGATAAAGAATTGAGTGGTAGAGGATGGATGGATAATTCACAGAACTATGCCAACCACAGTTTAAAACGACTTCCTATGCAATCACTCTTTGCGAAATATACACACAGTTGCCATTTGTCTCTGTTTATTACCAAGCCTTGATTTTGTGTCTGTTTATTCTGGAGTTTTGACTTTGCTCAAGTTTACGACTTCATCACTTCATCTGCCTTGCCCTGTTTGTGCTGTTTGCCTGATCACCTGACCTCTGCCTGCTCATGATTATTGTCTTCTGCCTTATCCTTTGGACATGTTGTTGATTAAACTGTCATACCTGCACTTGCTTCCATCTCAACCTCAAATACATGACAGCAAATTTTCAATATTTTGTGAGACGGGGCTCTCAGGCCGGGACATGGACGAAGTGCCTGGTACAGTATATAACATGGTGCGAGGTGGGGCCTGCTGCAGCCGCTGATGTTGTGCTACCAGGTACTCGAGTTCATCTATCTGTTCAGTGAGGTGCTCCTTGAATAGCGTAAGCAGCTGCGGGTCGCATCCTCCGAATTGCTTCAACCAGTTGACCTGTTCCGTCTGTTGCTGTACTCGCGCCATAGCCGCATTAATTCGGCGAAGCCTCTGTTGATCTGCTTGGCTTGCCTTGTTTTGTTGGTGCTGCCAAGCGTAATACTCCTCCCTCGCGGAGAAATCCCAAGCAAAACAAAACTCGGACGCTCCCGCTACTTCCATGGTGAGAGGCGCGTTATTCTGTCACGCTAGTGACACTCTGTTGGCTAAAAACCCTGGGGCATGGATTTTCCACTACACTACACTTGCAGATCCTACAAGATTGCCCAATATGATGCTAGAATAGTCTGGTTTGCTAATAACGTACTGTGGAAACCTGTCCAAATCTGAGGCTTGAGTGCTATAGGTGAGACGAAGACCTTAAAACTAACATGGAAAATATGATAAAAATAAATAAGGTGCAAGATGGTGTCGAACGACATACCACTTACTTTGCCTGAGAAATGTACTGTAGAAACTACGAAGGTAGTTGTGATTATCTGAAATTGATCAATCATATACTTATTTCGAATGTACTGAGAAAACCAGACACTTTTACAGAAACATCACACGGATGAAAATAATCACTGGAATTCATGCAGTGTCTAGAGGATAATAATTTGATACAAACTGACATTGATTTTGACAGGCATCAGGCTGTGGGCATAACAAAAGAGAATTCCTGATTGAAGCTGTGAATGTAGATGCTCTGTAGATAGCAGCACCATCCTGTCAGAAAATCTCTAGTGAGTGACGAGGGCCTTCCATTCTGGCATTAGGTATTCCTTTAAACACTGCTTGTCCAGAAGGTAAACTGAGGTAATACAGAGCTCAATAATAGTTGACAATAATAAATGGATTTAGATGCATGGGTCATGGTCATTAAAAATTCTGAAATACTGGACAGAAATCCTCAAGTACGCCAAAGATAAGGCTAAACCACAACAAATGTACATCACTCAAAAGAATACTGAGTGCTAATAACTAATTTCTTTAGAACAAGAAATGACAAGATTGGATTTTAGTCTGGGTCTGTTGAGAATGTATGACATGCTGATTGCAGGAAAAAAAAAATGAAAGGAAAAATCAATATTGCTATTTTGCTATAGAAATCTAATGAGCAAGGAAGGCAGAGCTTCTTTATTATACAAAGCAGTTATGACTGTTCCCGGATGGCTCTGACAGACTACAAAAGCAATCTTATTATTTCATTTTTCCTACAGTGCATGCTGTGGAATCCGTTTTCGAATGATGTTTGCATTTGCTTTAAATAATGCACCTGAATGGCCAAACGTGGAAAGTGGTTTTCATTCTCCTTATAGAGACAATGCTATACAATTTTGCTGAATTGTTCTCATGTAGGTCAGATGCAGAAAAAAAAATCTTTAATGTTTACATAGAAAGAAAATATATATATATATTTTTTTATTATTATTCTACATTAATAAAATAATGTTTTGTAATAATGTGCTCAGCCTCAGGCCTAGCCATGAGCACACTTAACCATGACTAGTGGAATTTTATATACTCTGTTTTATAGTCTGTTGCCTATTAGTATATAAATAGAAAATAGCTCGTTTCTCTTAAGTGCAGCAGTTCTCTGTGAGTGTGTGAGTGGTGAGGGTTCAGTGAAAGCTCACTGAAAGTAATCGACGAGGACAGGAAGCAGACTGAAATGATAGGATGGCTGGGTCTTCTCAGCAGGATGAAAAAGCTTTACCAGGAAAAATGTGCACACTAAATTGTGAGCATGTGCACCACACTGCAACACACACACACACACACACACACACACACAAACACACACACACACACACACACACACACACACACAAGCACTAAAAACTTTCATTGTTAGTCTGAAAATATTTCGGACTAAATGAAGTCAGTTCTGCAGTCACAGCACTGGGGAATTAAAAAAAAAATCTCTTTGATCATTAACACTTTGATATCACTTTGCATGAAGTGGAGAGGTGTGCAAAACACCACGCGAGAACCCACTCAGCTAGTTTAGAGTCAGATCAGCGGCTCGTGGCAGCTCAAAGAGGCCGATCAGGGCTCATTTTCCGAAGTCACTGAGGCTGGAGTTAAACGTGGTATTAAAAGCTCCCAGATATTGCTGTAGACAACCATCCATCATTAAGCTAGGATTTTATCATCATTAAGCTATAAGGAGTTTCCATGCTGTACGCTCAGTTAATCAGTGATTATTCAGCTGAGCCTGCAGCCCATCTACATGAACACATTTTGAGAACTGGTACAATAACAAACAGTTTAATATAATTCACAGATTTATTATTTTGCACTTTTACTGCATTGATTTATTTACTTGTAAATAGGTGTAAATATGGTTGCCTAAACTGCACTGAAGCTGAAAATGTCCATTCTAGCATGTATAACTGCTTCCTAAATCTACTTATATCATAAAACTAGCCGACCTTTTTGAATTACTGGTCAACTACTAAAAATTTGGGGGGCTTAGTTGTTAGTATGTTTGCCTCGCACCTCCTTTGTTGGGGGTTCGATTCGCACCTCCTCACTGTGTGCATGGAGTTTGCATGCTATCCTCGTGCTATGGGGGCTTCCTTCAGGTACTCCAGTTACCTACCTTACTCCAAAGTCATGCATTGTAGGCTGACTGGTATCTCTAAATTGCCCATAGTGTGTGAATGGGTGTGTGACTGTGTGTGCATTTGTGCCCTGCAATGGGTTGGCACCCCATCCAGGGTGTCCCCGCCACCTTCCCCAAATCCCCTTGGATATGCTCCAGGCTACCCATGACCCTGTGTAGGATAAGTTGTACAGAAAATAGATGGATGGATAGTAAACATATGTATTCATGCAACCCCTAGCATACACACACACATGCACACATTAAATGCTTCAATGGTTAATAGTTAACCTTTTTAAATGACCAATCCTTGCTTTGTGAAGCTATTCATTCTTTGACCCATTCACTGATTCATTTCACCAGTGGAGCTCAAAGAGCACAGATGATACAGATTTGGCAAAAGAGTGCCTGGTATGTCCAAAAGTGGCGAACAAGTAATTTACTTACAAAGGCGCCTATCCAAACAGTGACAAATTTATTGTCTAATGGGCCAAATTCCATGCTGCATAAAAGGAGGATAGAGCCAACTAGACACTGGTTTATTTTCAGGTAATGAGACATCTGCTGAGAGCGGGCTGATATAACCTCTTCCAAATAATGTTGATATACAATTATGAGAAACTCATTGTAATCCATCCAATCATCATCACCATCATCATCAACATCATCATCATCATTATCATCATTACAATCATCACCAAGGATGTCCATAAATATATCAAACAATAACACTAAACAACTCAAATATACTGAATCTCCATTAACTGCCAAATGTTTGAAAACATTTAACAATATTTTTAAGGGAGACACAGGATCACTCGGGTACCTTAATTAAGGTAATATCAGCGGCCTGGTGGATGGTAGCCAACATTAAGTCTAGATATCTTTTAGAAACCACACTGGTGGTCTTCACTAAATTATGAAGAGTCAGAGGAAAGAGTTTAATATGATCCGATCACAGCAGTTAACACTGATTATCTGAACTGATCTGATCAACTGAAATCTTTTCAGGACAATTAACATCTAGTAAAGAAAAATAAAGTAGGACCGGACAGTGGGTTTTTTCTACCTGTTTGAGTCAGACAACATTGCTATCTCTCATCGCTATCTCTTCCTCTATGACTTAGAGCAGGGGTGCACACACTTTTATGACTTGCGAGCTACTTTTAACATGACCAGTCAAAGAGATCTACCTACACTAAAAATGCAAAACACACACACACACACACACACACACACACACACACATATGTGTTCATGTACCTTGCATAACTGCATGAGCCCTTATGACACACTACAATTCATGCACTGAATAGACTCAGACAAGGGTTGCATAGTCCGGACAGTAGCTGCTGGTAGCCAGCCTCAAGCAGGCCTCCAAATGATGATCAGTCATTGTGGAATGACATTTGGACTTAATAATCTTCATGTGGGAAAAGGCTGACTCATATAAATAAGTACAGTGAGGGAAAAAAGTATTTTATCCCCTGCTGATTTTTATGTTTGCCCACTAAGAAAGAAATGATCAGTATATAATTTTAATGGTGGGTTTATTGGAACAGTGAGAGACAGAATAACAACAAAAACATCTAGAAAAACACATGTCAAAAATGGTATAAATTGATTTACATTTTAATGAGGGAAATAAGTATGGCGAGTCCACAAGGCCTGGATGAGGGAACACCACCTTAAGCTCAACCTGGCAAAATCTGAGCTTCTCGTCATCCCAGCCTGTCCCGCAATCAACCACAACCTCACTGTACAGCTCGGCACGACCACACTCAAACCAACCAGGATGGCCAGGAACCTTGGGGTGACTCTTGATGACAGCTTGACCTTTACAGACCACATCTCAGCAACTGCTCGGTCCTGTAGATTCATCCTGTTCAACATCAATAAAATCCGACCCTACCTCACTGAACAGGCCACACAGATACTAGTCCAGGCTCTTGTTGTCTCAAAACTGGACTACTGCAACTCTCTACTTTCGGGCCTCCCAGCCAGCTCTATCAGACCTCTGCAGATGATTCAGAATGCTGCAGCACGCCTGGTCTTCAACCAACCGAAGAGAACCCATGTCA
>JAFFST010048321.1:17313-29071 GCA_022414735.1 Noturus placidus | reverse complement strand
GGGCAATATAACCTATGATCTTTAATACAACGTAAAAATACTATATCGGAGTCTCCTGTAAATATACTATATCGGAGTTTTTAAATTTTCAAATATATAAAATATATATAAAAAAACCTTAGATCTCTTAACAGGATTACCCTTACCTCTGACGTTCACACTAATTAATCTTAAAAGGCGTGTCTGTCCTAATACTAACCATCTAATAAAGTAAACCATAGGGATATAAATAGTCCATTAGAGCCGGAGTGATTTCCCCTCCCCCCAAAAACCCTTAAACATAAAAACACCCAAAGTCTCCATAACCCAAAGGAGACAGCAGTGTATCCCTCTATAACCAAAAGTTGTCCACACTGAGACAACCACTCGGAAAGAACGCTGAACTAACCAACCCTTACCAAAACTAAAGATTTCAGTAAGAGAGAAATCTCCTACTGACTTCAAATCTGATAAACAGTCTGCGCACAATAACAGATATAATGTTCTTAACTTTAAAAAAAAAAACCGCTGTGCAGGTGATCCACTTCATCCTGATATCAAGAGTTTCACATATTCTCCTGCTTCCTCTACTGAAATAAAGTCCTTCTGGACACCGTTATGTGTAATGCGAAGCTGACGCCGAACCTCATTAAATGCAGCTCGAGCCCGAGCTATCTTAGGTGTATAATCAGGAGAAACAGAGATAATCAAATTCCTCACTTTAATCCGTTGCAGCTCTCTCGCACGGTGTAAAATATCCACACAGTCACTGTGATAGTGGAATCTGTACACAATAGCTCGTGGTCATTCACCAGGCTTGGGCTTCGGCTGAAGGGTCCGGTGGGACCGGTCCAAAACCGGCTCCTTCTCCAGACCAAACGCCTCTTTTAACAAGGCCGCTACAGCAGCAGATGTACACGTATCAGAACCTTCTGGAACTCCCATTATTCGAACGTTATTGCGCCGTGACCTCTTCTCCAAATCCTCACATTTATTCTGTAATTGAGTCACGGTCTCAGTGAGAGATTTGATGGTAGACTTCATGTGTGCCATGTCATGTGTAAGCACGTGCTCCATTTCCCCAACCGTACCCCTCAATGCTGAAATGGCGGCCTCGGTAACATCTTTATCATCAACCTGCTGTGTTTTCACAGCCTGCAGGTCAAGCTGGATAGTAGACAGCGCTTCCTTGAGAATCTCCTGGAGCTCCGTATTTAAAATATCAGTGATATCCTTCCTCAATGAAGCCAACAGCTCAAGCTTGAGTGTGGCGAGATCAAAGTCACCGCTCGGCAACGCGGATTCCGGGGGAGAGGGGGACTCGCTCACGGCGCGCACTCGGCCTCAGTCGTGTTTGAATGCCACCTCGGGTTTTCGTATTCTTTCCAGACATTTTAACGTGACAAAAAATTCAAATTATAAGCAAAGACAAGGAGTAAAATAAGTTAAAGTATATTATATAACCAAAAAGCGCAAATTAATTAAAATTTTAATCGAAATCAGCAGGAGCCTCCAGCTTCACGTCCCACTCCATTCAAACCTGAATTCAAACCCCCAGGAGCCAGAAATCTTTCTGATTGAGAGGGGGTCAAATACTTATTTCCCTCATTAAAATCCAAATCTATTTATAACATTTTTGACATGTGTTTTTCTGGATGTTTTTGTTGTTATTCTGTCTCTCACTGTTCAAGTAAACCCACCATTAAAATTATAGACTGATCATTTATTTGTCAGTGGGCAAACGTACAAAATCAGCAGGGGATCAAATACTTTTTTCCCCCACTGTATGTTCAGAATACTAAATTGATAAGGGGGGGGGGACTAATTTGTACACTGCCATTGGTTGGGAATATTTCACATAGCAAGTAGCAATAATGATGAAGGTGAAGGAGTACCCTGATGTTCTCCAGGGAAAACATTAAATGACACTCGAATAAAAAAAGCTACAGAGCCATCGCAAAGACCTTAAACATCTCTGGTATTATAATTGGTTGGATAATATGCAAATGGACAGTTCAGGTAGACACAACTAATCATGCAACTAATTGACAGCAGTCATTTAAAGGTTGATTTGAAAGCAGCAGGAACAACAGCTACACACAGAACAATAAGCATTGAACTGCACCGCAATCAGTGTCAGTGTTTCACCATGGCAACGACTTAAAATATAGACCCAAAATAATTCAAGAAGGCCTTTCATGGCCTAGCCAATCTCCTGAATTGAATCCCACTGAAAATGTATGGATGATTTTGAAATTGCAGCTTGTCAGAGGGACTCATGAAAACCTTAGTGAATTGAAGAAAATCTGCCAAGAGAAATGGGTCAGAATTTAAACCATAATGCTGCAAAAAGCTTATTACTTCTTAGCGTGAACATCTCCAAGCTGTAATTGCATCAAACAGCTTTTGCAATTAAGTACTAATTTTGGTGTCTGAATACTTTTTTCCTATCAATTTTGTACTTTAAACATATTTTTTATGCTCATGAATAAATACCTTTTTGTTCATATTTATGCATATAAAGTCCAAAGACATTATGTGAAGTTCCTACATGCACTGGAAGCATATTAAAATACAAAAAGAAAAAGGGTCCGAATGCTTATTTCTTCTCACTGTAGATAACATTTCAGTGTATATAGTCCCAGTTTTCAGAAGCCAGAAATGTCTTTACCTCCAATTAAAAGTTGGGAAGAATCATAGTGCAATACAAATAGTTAACAAGAGCAAGAGCTGCTGTTAAAGAAACAGCTTCATGTAATATCAGATGTGCCAGAAGGGTATTGACCTAATTGGAAGCAAACAATAAAAATAAATAAACCTGCGTAAATCTCTTTGCCTATTTAGTTATGGAAATTATGGCTCTTTAATTAAGCAGTAACTACATGGGTCACTGGACAAATGACCTTCCCTAAAGTGGTTTATCCATACTGATTTATTCTTCACATGTGTTTGTCTCAGTTCTGCAGTATCCCTGCCCAGGAACACACAGCTACATTAAGACCTGAGCTGTTTTGTAAATTTATCAATTAAATTACAGATAAATGAAAATCTTTACAATTCAGTTCAATAGTGGACTTTGAAATTATTCAATCATTCATTCATGTATTTAGATCATGGAGAACACTGGGCAGGAGCTACATCCTAGAACGGACTCCAGTCCATACTATTCACACACTCATTTACACCTAAGGGGCAAATTAGCATAGTCAATCCACCAAAATGAGGAATTTAAAAGAAATTCACACAGAGAAAGTGAAGAAAATGAAAAACTAGGATAACTCAAACTCAGGATGGAATTGCCGCAGGGTGACAGATCCTTCCGTTACAGTACCATGTTGCCCAGTTAAAATGATTGCTCTGAATGAAAGAAAAGGTTAGTTAATAGTCTTAACCAAATTTTAAGTGGAAGTCCTTCAATTAAGAGTTGTTCAGTGTACTATAAATGTAAAGTCTGTAAGAGTTGCTTAGTATGTCAAGTAGTGCTACAAAGATCATCTTCAGCAGAGCTCAGAGGCATGACATGCACTGACGGGATTTTGTTACTGAAATCTCTTCTTTCATCAGGCTTGTCAAGTCCCATCTGTGAGTCATGTCTGCCTCTGCACTACCTGGCTGAAGTGATTTAATTTTCTGACACTTTCTTTTTTTTCCTACTAAAGTGAACAGGAATTGTTTGAAGGGGTTCGCACTTGGTTACCCTACAAGTTTAATTCAATTCACATTACATTTGACCTTTGCTTTAATGCAGTAAGCTCAGCTGCAAAAAAATACTAAATAAATAAATAAAAGAGAGAAAATTAAATTCACTTGAAGTCCCAGGAGTGCAGAGGGTGGTACAGAGATACTGCTTTCTGAATAGATATAAACACAGTTCCATCCAAAGGTTCCAGATAATCCTCTCTGACAAGCACATAACCATTGATATGACCCAAGATCCAGTGAAAACCTGCGAGCCTGAATGTAAAAAGCCTCTGAATAATTGTCTGAAGGGCAATGCTTAAAATAAAAAAAAATTTAAAAAAACCCATTCAGAAAGCTCCCCATCTTGCACTAGTGTTAAGTGCTCTAGCTTAGGTAGTGCGCATGCATGAGTACTGGCCATGTGGCTTTGTTATGGCATAATTCTCAAATAAGTCAGTAAAACTCCATACATATGCGACAAGTCATGATAACTGGTGTCAGCCACCCCATTTCATTCAGAATGTTCTTGAGAGCTTTATAAGAAAGCTACATATACCTGAAGAGAATATTTTCTGAAACCATATTCTGCTGTAGAGGTAAATTGAGTCATAGCACTACTACATCTTAATCCCATTCAATGTATCCTCAAACACAACCTGGTTATCTTCAAACACAAGTAGACAGGTTTAGATTATATTTCAGATTTCTCTACAATAACAGTAAACAGACTCACATAACACAACATGAACACTAAATCTAAAATGAATATGGAAAACGAGGGAAGAAATTAAGGTTTGGAATAAAATGACGCATGAGACATTTTACCTGCAAGGCAGTCAGTGATTGATAGCAGCACTATCCATTTCCATAGTAACGTCATCTTCAGTTGCCAAGGGCAAATATGAATCTCATCCAATTGCTTGTGAATGGTATAGTTTTCCCTCTTAAATCAAGATGTATAATCTGTGGGAAAAGTAATTAAAGAAATAATGAAAATGAGACATTTTGGGCCAAATGTGACAGGCTTATTTTTTTTTTTTTCTTTGGGTTAAAGACACATTAATGATTACACTTTTGTTGCAATGATCACCTTCAATCTAGAGATAAATGTGGCTAAAAGCATCCATTCATCCATCCATTTTCTGTACCAGTTATCCTTACTAGATTGTGGGAACCTGGATCTTATTCCAGCAGGCATGTGGAACAAAAAATATCAACAAGCTAAATAATCAACAAGCCTCTCTTTTCACTGAATAAGTGCTTTAAATATTTAAAAAGGTTTTATACGTGTCTGATTTGGTTCAACAGCGTGTAAGTAGATGGTCTCAGAAAGTGATGTGTAATTATGGCATTTGTATTGTGAGAACACTCAAAAATGTTCTTTAAAATGATCCTGCAGAAACATTTAACCTTTGGTTCATACAAAACATATCCTGTACAGTTCAGCTCAATTTAAACTATGTGCAGCTTGTTAAACTGAAAAAAGATTAAACATCAGTGTGCCTCATTGCTATAATAACTCATTCACCCCCAAAACTATTTTCCCTCACATATAAATAGGAACTGTCAGCCTCTATACGGACACTTTTCTACTGGCTCTCAGAGATGTACATAAATATATGCTAATTATAGTACCCTTTTCACCCTATTTTTTTTTTCTCAGAGAGCTTCCAGGAAGCCTGCTGAAGTATGTTAGGCATTTTGAAAGACTGGAAGCATGCCAAGCCTGAGATTGAGCCGGAATCGCAAATCCTGCCTTACAGAAGACAGCTGCTAAAAATGCTCTCGATAATAAGCTCTCAATAAATAAACACATTTTGCTAAATGTTGTGTGGTAGAATGTATGTTTAGAACAACTTTAGCATTGGAACTACGGTGGCCCATGAGTGCAAAACACATCAAAAAACTGAAAATGTAATAGCAAATTAGAGAACACAACACCAAAACCAAAAAACACAACAACAAATCAGAAAACACACCAATATGAATTACAGTATATAGCTATATTAACTATATACAGTATACACCAATACTAAGTAATATCAACCAATGTTAACTATAACTACAGTATATATGTGATTGGATACAGTGACTCTGAAATAACAAAGTAATATGAGCCAAAATAAATCTATTTATGCTTTTATTTGTGCTTACTTTTATCAAGTTCAAATTATATTAGCTATGCTGTTAAAACTGTATGTCATTAATTTGCAAATCAGTGTCACGCAAAAATTAAAAATAAAAATTCAATATGTCCAAATTGTTGTCCAAAATGCAATGCATGCATCTTCTATACTTTTGGGCAGTGGCATATGTTGCATAGCAATGTTTTAGAGCTTTCACTAAAATGACGAATGTATCTTTGTATTAAATCATTTTTGCTAGGCTAACTAGATAACAGATGTTTTGCACAACCGTATATTCTTTTCTAGGCTCACTAAAGTGATTACAGCGTAAGAAAAGATCAAGATGCATCACTTTATTTGGATGAGGAGTTATAACAGCACCAATAACTGATATATTAAAGACCTCAAACAACCTTAGGAATGCATTACAGTTTTTTGGGTCTTTTTATAGAATAAAGACTGATTAGGAAGGGCACAGAACATTATTATTGCTTGCCAATAATGACCACATTTCTGGTGTTATAATCTTTAGAAAGCATTAAACCTTTTGATTCCATTGAGTCTTTCAGACAAGCACACCTTTCCTTGACATGAGATGAATAGTTCCATTTTGTTTAAAATTGTCACATCTTGCACATAAATACATGTGCATACACTCTGTTCTTTGGCTCTGATTCAAACAAAGGCGTCTCTTGTCTTCAACTAGCTGTGCCTCCTAACCTCATGAATAAAGATGTAGAGCAGGCATGATCTGCTGTCAGTGGATAGTTTGGCATACAATTTGCAGAGCTTGTAAGCTCCTGATGTAATTGTCTCTGGGAGTATTTGGCTGGTGTCTTAAGGTTTGGAGACATATTTTTCCACTGGATTAACTCTCATACTGGATTACTGGATTAACTCTCATACTGGATTACTTTCTCAACAGTGAGGACAAAGTGAAATTAGCAGAGTTGTTCAACTGCTGTTGCTAACTCCATATATCTATTTAGCCTAATAATCACTCACCAATCCACCTAGTAAAAATAAAAATGTATGTACCACCACAGTTGAGGTAAAAATCCAAAACGGCAGGTCTTGTGGGGTGTTCCCAGTATGCAGTGGTGGGTACCAATCAAAAGTGGTCCAAGGAAAGACAACCGGTGAACCGGTGACAGGTTCATGAGTACCCAAGGCTCACTGATGTGTGTGGGTAGTGAAGGTTAGCCTGTGTGGTCTAATCCCACAGAAGAGCTACTATAGCACAAATTGATGAAAAGTTCATGCTGGCACACAGTATATAGCAGCTTGCTGCGTATGGGCCTGAGTAGCTGTAGACCAGTCAGCGTGCCCATGCTGACCCCTGTCATCCGCCAAAAGAGCCTACAATAAGCATGTGAGCATCAGAACTGGATCATGAAGAAATGGAAGACAGTGGCCTGGTCTGATTAATCACATTTTCTTTTGCATCATGTGGACAGCTAGATGCATGTGCATCGTTTAGCTGGGGAAAAGATGGCCCCAGGATGCACTATGGTCAAAAGGCAAGCCGGCGGAGGCTGTGTGATGCTGGGAAACTTGGGCTCTGGCATTCATGTGGATATTACTTTGACACAAACCACCTACCATAACATTGTTGCAACCCAAGTACACTTTAGGTATTCCCTAAAGGCAGTTGTCTCTTTCAGCAGGATAATACATCATGCCACACTGCAAAAATTGTTTATTAATTGTTTGAGAAACATGACAAAGAGTTCAAGGTGTTGCCTTGGCCTCAAAATTTCCCAGATTTCTATCAGATCGAGCATCTGTGGGATGTGCTGGATTCTGGACAAACAGTCTGATCAGCGGCTAACATCTCTGTGCCAAATACCACAGCACACCTTCAGAGGGCTTGTGGAATCCATGCCTTGATAGGTCAGAGCTGTTTTGGCGGCACAAGGAGAACCTACACAATATTAGGTAGGTGGTTTTAATGTTATGGCTGGTCGGTGTAAAAGATCAGGGGGCATCAAACTAATATCTTGAGGCAGATGTAGGATGCAAACTGACCTCAATAAAGTTGGCTCAGTGTTGAATATTTTCCAGACATTCAGTGAGGATACAGAACTTATGTAATGGATGTTATGGATGCAGCACACAGAAAAAAAAGGGGGGGGGGGGGTTAATAAAATCTTGTATTTCTTGTGCAGTCTGACCCAAATAATGGCTTTTAATGTTAGCAATACAGAAAAGGATAATATGTGTAATTTGTATTATATTTAACAACTAGAGCATTCTTTTTTACTTTAATGTTGGGCAAATCTGAAATGTTTTGTTTTTTTTTTACATATGTGAACTTTGATGCAGTCACAAATACACTCTGAAGGAATGTTTAATAATCAGACTTAGATTATGATTAGCTGAGAATCAAATAATTTAAAACTCATTATAAAACACAAGCAGGGTGATTAGAAAGCAGAATAAGCCTGCTGGACTTCGGAAAACATGTATATAGACTGAAATTGTCTATTGAGTTTCCATTGTAGCATACATGTAAATATTTCATTCAGAATCTGCAATCGGAAAGAGTTCATTCAGATTGGAAACAATCTTTGCATGTAAACATACCCACATGTTGTTAATAATGATTAGTAATTTTGTAGAGTATGGTGAGTCCCTGTGATTTTGGCAAGGATAGCTCATTCTGACACTATGAACTGCAGACAGGCTTGCTCATCCTAATTGGTTCATACACTGTCATAACTACGACTACCAATGAAACTTTTTCTTCCATCTTTTCTTCCTCTGAAAATCAACAACAGAAATATTGGTAACATTTTCTATGAAGCCAATGCTTATAATGAATTATAGCCCCATTTACAAAGACATCCAAAGCCCTATACTTCATTATAATAACAGTTAGCTATATTTACATTTACATTTATTCATTTAGCAGACGCTTTTATCCAAAGCGACTTACAAATGAGACACACTCACACACCAATGGTAGCAGAGCTGCATGCAAGGTGCTAGCTTGCCATCGGGGGCAACTTAGGGTTCAGTGTCTTGCCCAAGGACACTTCGGCATGGGATCACCCGGGCCGGGATTCGAACCACCAACCCCACGATTAGTGGATTAGTGGACAACCTGCTCTAGCGACTTGTTATAATTATTTATAAGTGATACACTTGCTTTTTCAATGCCCAGGCTCATAATGCATTATACAACAATTTATAAGTATTAATTAGTCAGTCTTATGGTTCCATTAATGTATTCATAAAAATGCAGCCTGCATTTTTATAATGTTATTATATTAGTTATAATGACTGATTAGTAATACATATCCATTTCTATGTCCAATGAGTGAATTATTTTATATTGTTGTTTATAGTTGTGTTGTACTGCCTTATAAATACTTACTGTGTTATATTATAATACATACTATTACATTATGTTATAATACAATTACTACCCTTTAAAAATGCATCATTGATGGCTTTAAGTAACGTGAAAGCATAGGATGCTGTTTCCATAATGTAAATGTTAAGAAATCATGAAGATGTGCTTATTATGCCGATCTTAATGTAAATGTAACTACTGAACAATAATGGTTTTAATAATGTAATGGGAAAAAACTGAAATCATATTAATGCAAACAGTTTTTAATGTTACTCACTAGAAAAACATTGTAACGTTAATTTTTTAAGTACAACGTCAAATCGGAATATGCATTTCCATACATATGGCTGAGGAGCTTTTAACAAGTCAAACTTTCTAGTCAAACAAATACTTATAATACCAATATAAACAAACAAATTCCTGACATCAAGAAATGCCTGAGATGAACATTAAGAACAAGTTACTAACACACTGTGTCTCAGAAGGTGCTGGCTATTGGCGAATGTTCTCCATCAATTTTCCTCTGGGAGATTGTCTCTTTGATGGCACTACTGATTGCAGCAGGACATCTAAGAGAAAATGAGGAGAGCTTCTCCACACATTCATTCCATGGAGTGATCATGTCAAAAACCTCAGGAGCAGCTTGTTTCAGTTCAGCAGTATGATTTGTTGCTTTAACGTGTTTTTTATTATCATTTATATCTTATTATCTAAAAATTATTGTTCAGTAGTAACACTGTGTGTTCAGTGTCACGATGGCCGCACGATGGGCGGGAACAGTATATGAAATCATCCGTCAAAACCAGGCAGACTCTCTTTTTAAGTTGTTTTTATAATATTTCAAAGCTGTGTTGTAAAGTACAAGATTAATTCAATTTTAAATTAATTAAAAATTAATGCTTCCATTTTTTTATTTTTTTATTTGTTTACTAAAAAGGTCAAGCAGTGACTTCGTGAAAATCTGTTGGCCACACCTTCATGTGAGACGATTATGCAGATCAGACTTTCATCACGTAGCGAGTTTGCGTTCCGTCTGCCGTTTTCAGATGCGTTTGCGCGCTAAAGCCTACTATGACTGCCCCATGTGAGGAATTCCTCTGCGAGGAATTGGAGGTTTTTTCAGAGGAAGACAGTGTGGATTGTGTTGAGGAGCATTCCAGCATGGAGTGGACATGGTCCTTGAAACGTACGTAAATTATGCTGCGTTCGATTTTTAATTGTTGCTTGTAGTGTGGAAATTTCTTTTTTTGCAGGTAGTATGTGAGTTCATTTTTGCATGTAGAATGAAACTATACTTTTCCACATGCACCATGGCAGTAATTTTTTATAACAATAAAGAACAGCAAATGCACCAGCAAGGGTTCTTTGATAACTATCTAGAAATATAGTATTATTATTGTTATTATATAAATATAAAAGCCAAGTTAGCATTTACTATATGTGATTTTGCATACTTACAGTATTGTACTTTCCATCCATCCATCCTTTGTATTCACGATTATTTATTGTTACAGCGAAGAAGAAAACGCTCCCGATCCTCCTCACACTCCTTCTGAGGCCTTCCCCAAATCCTACATAGAGGTTTCCACTACAAAACTGACAGCTCCATCTACCCCCCAGAGAAGTCACAGAAAAGGGGTCACTTGTGTGTCACTCATTTGAGCCATTTGGAGGCCAGTGCAACTGCACCTACAACACAACCTGAACAGGACAGGTTTTACAATATTAATGAGGATGGTGTGCCTCCCATACAACCATCTTTGTTTCACTGAGTTGGGATGCTGTCAAGGTCAGCCAAGCTCAATTATGCGCAATAGACCTTGACTCTTATTTTTTTTTATTCAGGTTTTTTGCACTTTTGTTCATGTTTTGCATGTACTAGTTTATATTTTGCACTTTCATATTTTTGCCTCCTAAAATCCAATCCCACATTCATGTCATAGGAGGTGGAAACAGCCTTTATTACATACGTGACACTGCTAACAGGGCTCTGGTGCTGATTTCAGTAAAGGTTAAATTAGATGAGTAAATTTAAAATATATATATTTGTAGAATTGCATATTTTGCAGCTAAGAGTTCCATGCTTTGAATTTTGTAACATTTGGATGAATGTTTGTGTCATAAGCTATTTGTGTCATAAGCGCATGTTCATGATTTCTTAACATTTACATTATGGAAACTGCAACATATGCTTTCACTTTACTTAAAGACATCAATGATGCATTTATAAAGGTTAGTAATTGTTTTATAACTCACAATAAGTATTTATCAGGCAACACAACAATCAACAACAATATAATATAATTCACTAATTGGACATAGAAATAAATCTGTATTACTAATCAGTCATTATAACCATAATATAATAACATAAAAATGCAGGCTGCATTTATATGAATGCATTAATGGAATCATAAGATGGACTAATTAATACTTATAAATTGGTGTATAATGCATTATGAGCATGGGCATTGAAAAAGCAAGTGCATCACTTATAATTATAAAAAAAAAACTGGCACCCTGTCCAGGGTGTACCCCGCCTTGTGCCCGATGCCTCCTGGGATAGGCTCCAGGTTCCCCGTGACCCTGAAAAGGAGTAAGCGGTTGAAGATGG
>JAFFST010048321.1:2313-12313 GCA_022414735.1 Noturus placidus | reverse complement strand
CATACACATTCACACACCCAGAGTACCCAGAGGAAAGCTTTGCAGCACGGGGAGAATATGCAAACTCCGCACACACAGTACCACGGTGGGAATAGAACCCCCGGTTCTGGAGGTGTGAGGCGAACGTGCTAATCACTAAGCCACCGTGCACCATGAAAATTAAGATATTTCGAAGGAAATTTTAATTTTAGTGTCACTTATCAGCTTGTTATTACTGCAAGAAACAATGGGCTTGGTTAGCATCATAAAACTGTTGATGATATCCACAGTATCTCAAAAAGTGCCTTGTGCACTATTTTAATAGCATCAGTACTGCCATATATTACCTATATGACATTTTAAACTTGGTTGCATAAACGTTTTTTTTTTTTGTTGTTTTTTTGTCCCTTGCTTTCTTTATTCCTTTTTTGATTCTTTACTCCTTTCCATGCCTTTCCTCTTTACCTCACCGGTCTCTCCCTACAGTAGGCTATATCTCCTGAGGCTATTCTCTTTTACTATTTTTCTCCTCCCTCAGTTCCACTGATCCTAGCAGTGCTGCTAGGGATCATTAGAGCCCAGGTGTGATAGTATGACTCTACTGATCAATCAGCTCCATGGAGGATACCAAGTCTCCGCTGGTGAAAAGCATTCTCATCCCCTCTTGGTTTGTAACCCGATCTGAGCGTGAGAGTGCACGTGGGCACATTGGGCATCATTTCGAGTTCAACACCCAGATGACCACACTGAACCCACATGCAACATCAGCATCCTGCTTCCACGACATGTTTTCATTCACTCGTTCATGCATGCTTTCATAATGAGAACATATCAAACAGGAGGCATAGGTGTCTTAAAATCTCAATACCGAATGAACTCTTTCGAGGCGGAATTATGTTGATTATGAACCTCCATGTGTGTCCAGCTGTCTAGATGTTCCTTCAGCCCTGATCATTACGTAGTGTGAATGTGAGATGCTGGTCCTTGCACTTTTCTAAACGATGCTGGGGAAACATTGGTTAGCACTAAAGGTGGACACTGGAACTTGTAGTCACCGGTCCAAAAGGACACAAATACCAAGTGATTCAGTTCAATATATCGTATGGATCGTATTAGTATTAATCGGGCTTGTTAAAAGGAAAGTCCTGATTAGTAGCCAATGCCATGATTATTGAATGAAGGATGGCTGATATAAGCAGCCTACAGTATACGGCATTACTGACAAGATGGTGCGCATGCATTAGGCTATCCCGACATTAAATCATCAATAAGGCAACCCAAGTTTAAAATACGTACCAGCTAAACGTGTGTGGTGTTTTTCTCTTCCTCCATCAATTTCTGAGAATGCGTTATTGCTTGGTATTCCGCTGCACGTATGGGACGGAATCCGCTTGGAGAGCGCTTTTGAACATCATTCCTCGCAGCTCGTGCTTTCAGCTGGAGAAATTAAATTTTGTGTACAAAATAACAGCAACAAAAACCTCAGATTTCCAGAAACACGCGCGCACACACACAGGCTACACGCGCGCACACACACAGGCTACACGCGCGCACACACCTTCGTTAAACTAGAAAACGCTATTAATTCCGTGTCACGGAGATAATGCGCTCTCGTGCTCTGTCCTCCGCAGTGAGTCCACCAACTGCGTGCTGCGCGTGCTCGCTCTCTCTCTCTCTCTCTCTCTCTCTCACTCTCTCTGCGTGTGTGAGGGGAAAGTGTGACGAAAAGCGGAGAAGGCAGAGGATAAATGAAGAAGAGGGAATAAGAGTAAAGAGACTGCTCCTGTCACTGCTGTGCAAAAGAGCACAACCAAATATAGAAGTAAATAACCTACCTAATGGCCACTGGAGGAACTAAAAGGTGGAAAAAATTATTCTCACCTGCGCCAATAGTGTATTTTCTACGACTGCCCATAGGTGTATAATAAAACTATAGGCTACAAATCATGAACTCAGAATACGATAGCATTATCGAAATCAAACAGAGCATCTGAGCCCCACTGTCTTCTATTTTCTAGCAGAGTTCCTTCTCAGTGCTGCATTAGGAAGCTACAGCTGCACCTCCGGTAATGGGCGTGTCACTGGAGCAACCGTGTCGGGAAGCAGAAAGGAAAAAATATATTGGTTAATATCATCTTCTCGAATTTTTTATTTTTTTTGGTGTTGACAGGTTAATGTTCCATTCAGTGTCTCTTTCTCTTGTGCTATTTTTGTTCCCCCAGTCACCCTTGGTCTCACAGCGTTAGTATCATCCATCCATCCATCCATCCATCCATCCATCTTCAACCGCTTACTCCTTTTCAGGGTCACGGGGAACCTGGAGCCTATCCCAGGAGGCATCGGGCACAAGGCGGGGTTACACCCTGGACAGAGTGCCAGTCCATCGCAGGGCACAATCTTCAACCTAAAAACTAATCCTCTGTCCAAATGCTTACTGAAGATCAATGAGATGTAGGCATAAAAGTTGCACTGACTGAAAAAAGATTAAGAAAATCCAAGCACTTTGTTGGGTGCATCACATGCAATCCTCTCTGAGAGTATTGGAACTGCAAGCCCAGTTCTTTTGTTTTTGCTATACACTGACCCAAAACCCACTGCAAACACAACAAAGGACTTCATCCTGGGGGGAGTGGAAGGTTTTAGACTGGTCAAGTCAATCGCTAGACCTTAATCCAATTGAGCATTAACCCATTTCACTTCCTAAAGACGAGATTGAAGAGAGAAACCCCCAAAACAAACAAACAACTGAAAGAGGCTCTGGTGAAAGCATCACAAAAGAAGAACAATGCAATAGTTTGATTATGTCAGTGTGTCACTGGCTTGGTGTAGTTATTGCAAGCGAGGGATATGCAAGCATTTATTATGTGTTATCATATGTGTTATTTATTTTCGTTTACTTTAAGACTGTAGGTTCCAGTACTTTTGCTCACCCAAAAAAAATTGGGTGAAAGTTGCCAAACTCAAATGTCTTCAGTGCAAGGGCGTTACCATGTTATGGACATTGGGGGGGGGGGGCGGGGCCAAGCGCTAACCAATCAACCCCCTCCACCCCCCCCCCACCCGCAACAGACAATCTTCCAAAAATTTCATACTGAAAATGTGTATATTTAGATCATAGATTTAGGATGACAGTTACTGTTTGAATTCACGTGGTTTCTGAGTGATAGAATCTCCCACAGCATGGGGTAGCTGCTAAAATACATCACCGAACTTGTGTTGAGTCTGGGCGAAACCAAGTGTACATTTGGAGGAGGGGACAAACACCGATTTTCCTTAACAAACGTGAATATATTAAAAAAGAATAGACATAAATAAATAGATAAATAAAATAAATAGAATAGATGAAGAAAAGAGAGATCCATTGGCAGGGAACATTAAAGCGGAACATATAGAAAATATTTTCACCTGTATATTGGGGCCGGACAGATTAGTATTTCCTCAACAAACCCCCCCCACCCCCAAGAGTGCGTGGTTACGCCCATGCTTCAGTGTATAGCAAAAACTACATAATTGTCTTTGCCCTCCCAATACGTTCAGAGGGGCCTGTATGTGACTTACTGTGTGAGGTATTTATTCATTCATCTTCAATAAGCACTTTATCCTGGTCAGGGTCAGGATGGAAAGCTGGGAAAGCAACATGCACACACATTCACACTCGTTCACACCTAGGCTCAATTTAAAGTGAATTTATGAGTTATAAAAGTTGCAATCATTTGAAAGGAAAAAGCTAAACACTTCTTTGGGATCAACAATATGTAAGTAAGACATATTGGGACATCAGGTTAACTGAGACAGTTAAACTTAGCAGTATTTTCTCTTTTTTTATATGTAGAGTATGTATTTACTTAGTGTAGTGTCTTCAAACAATTTCAAAAATTATGTGAGAAACTATTTATTTAGCATATAACTGTTGGTATTTTTTCCCCAAATAATATAGTTTGACATCTCAACATTAAGAAAACATAACTATATTTTACCAAAATTACATATAAATTGTTTTAGTTAAGTTAAAATCTAACCTTGCCTTGGCTTACTGCCTGCAAAAATCACTATGGGAAATATGCTTGTTTAAGAACCAGCATCAGCCTGCCTAAAGATGTCTAAATGTGCTTTCTCACAGTTTGATCAAGTTTTGTGCCATTTTATGCCAGAGAAACTTAACCTAATCAATTCAGTTTGTAATTAGATACCAGCTGTAAAAAATGACTGGAATGCTACTGCGGCATCAAATAATCTAAACAGAGAAGAACGCTTACAGTCTGTACAGAAAACACTGGACAACCTTTTACATTTTGAAATGACTGGACAAAAAGAAGTGTAGTCAATAGAACTGACTGAAATAATCAGTATTTATTTCCCCACTGATGTAAGCGTGAACAGAGATTAATTGAGTGAAACGACAGCGATGAGACTTGTGTTTAAATTATTAATTTTACTTCAGGTTGTGAGACAGAAACTGGTGTGTCTGACATTTACAGTATAATCGAAATTTCATTTCTCATTCATTTTTCATTGAGGTACAGTGTGTTGCGTTAGAGTCGGCCTCTTCCATGCTATTCTGTGCTTTAATCAATAGGCCACCTAACCTGTACAATGCTGTTTGAAGTGATTTTTGTGATATTTTTTAACTTCTATTGTTCCGTTGTATGATCGTATGTTATTATTGGGTGATTTTAATGTACATTTCTGCTGCCTTGGTTACTGAATTTTGTAATATCTTATATTCCTTTGGTCTTATTCAACATATAAATCAGGCAACACACGTCCTTTGTCATACTCTAGACTTTATACTGTCATATGGAATCGCCGTTGATAATGTTAATATTGAAGATGCTTCCTTCTCTGACCACAAGCCCATTGTTTTTAATGTCCCTGCTGCCAGCTCTGCCGTTGTGACTAGACCTTCAGGATATTACTCACGTTTTATTACTTCACTCACTCACATTACTTCTAGTGAAATTATTATTATTTAGTGAAAGTTATCGAGCTAATGCTATTGAAAAATCTATCATGGCTGCTACAGAGTCTTCTTTGGGGCCTTATTATTTGATTGCCTTATTTTACACACTTTGCTCTAATTTTTTAGATCCCAATGCTCCTTTCTGAAACAACCAAAGCATAAGTTGTATTACTGGCTGGACGATAATACTCGTTCTCTCAGACAGGCTTGTTGTAAAGCAGAGTGGAAATGGAAGCATGATCATTTAACTGTGTCCTTTCAGATTTTTAAAGCTTGTTTGTTTAAGTTTCAGAATGCAGCAAAGTCAGCTAGGTCTAGGCATTTCTCTGATTTAATTACTACACACTGTCATTGACCTAAGTTTATATTCACCCCGATAAATTCAATTATTAATCCAAGTTGCCAATTCCATGGGTAACCCTCGGCTGAACTTTGTGAGAATGTTTTACTGTTTTTTGCTGATAAAGTAATTACTATTCATTCTCCCTTCACGTCACAGATCTCAGACCTGTCCCTGAATTTGCTGGCTTTACCGGTTTCCTTTTTTCAATTTCAACATGTTTCTCTAGGAACTGTGTGAGCTGTGTGATCTGATTAACTCTGTGATTATAAAAGCAACTTTTTCAGAAATTGGCCCCAGTATCCAGGTGCTGATAAATTCTTGTTTGGATGCTGGGGCAGTCCCAACTTGTTTTAAGCATGCTATTGTTCAACCTTTGCTTAAGAAACAGGGTTTGGATGAAGGCTGCTTTAATAATTATTGGCCTGTCTCTAAGCTAGCATTTCTGTCAAAGCTGTTAGAGACAGTAGTACAGTCACAGTTGCTCCTGCTTTTTAAATTCAGCTATGCTCTTGGAACCTTTACAATTTGGTTTCACTGCTTTTCATAGCACGGAGTCTGCTTTGTTAAAAGTTTAAAAGTGCCCAATGACATTTTACTCACAGTGGATTCTGGAAAAAATACTGTGTTTTGTTGTTATTAGATGTTACAGCTGCCTTCGATACTATAGACCATAACATACTTCTTTGGTGCTTAAAGCATCTGTTTGGTATCAAGGGTATCACCCTACAATGGTTCAACTCATATCTTAAGGGCAGGTCCTTTTCGGTAGCGTTGTGTAATTTCTCCTCATCTTCTGCTCCTATTATTAGTGGTGTACCTCAAGGCTCCATTCTGGGCCCACTTCTTTTTAACTTATATATACGTCCCTTGGGGAATATTATTAGGGCACACAATGTCTCTTTTCATTTATATGCTGATGATACCAAGTTGTACATACAATTGAAAGCTGGTGACTCCATTCAGCCATTGTAGGACTGTCTGGACGACATTAAAAAATGTTTAACAAATAATTTCCTCCAACCTAATGAAGACAAAAGCGAAATAATTGTTTTTGGCACCCTGAGATTGAGAGATGGTCTCATTAATGAGCTTCGTAACCATTTCCCCTCAATTTTCTCCCAGGTTAGGAACCTTGGTATCAGTCTACAACCAAGAAATTCAATTTGGTCGTTAAGAATAGTTTTTATCAACTACGGATTATTTCTAAACTTAAAATATTTTTTGTCTTTCCAAGATCAGGAGAAGGTTATTCATGCATTTATCACTTTATGCTTAGATTATTGTATTTAATTATACTTGGGTCTTCCTCAGTCATTTCTGGCTTGTCTCCAAATGGTTCAGACTGCAGTTGCAAGGTTGTTGACCAGGGCAAAGAAATATGATCATGTCACCCCAATTTTAGCATGTCTCCATTTGCTCCAGGTCTGTTTTAAGATTCAGTTTAAGATTCTGATGTTTGTTTTAAAACTCTTAAAGATAAAGCTCCTTCCTATCTCAAGGATATTCTTACACCCCATTTATTGAACAGACTTCTAAGATCTTCTGATAGGTTTCTTTTGCATATCCCTTGTTCCTGGTTAAAAACAAAGGGGGATAGATCTTTTTCAGTTGCTGCCCCTCGTCTATGGAGTCAGTTGGCACTGGACAGCCACCTTGCACCTTCTATTACCACTTTTAAAAAGAGGCTTAAAACATATCTCTTCTCCCAGGCGTTTTAATCTAATTTCTTTTTACTATTGTCTGTTATTATTTGGTTTTATTCTGTTTTCTATTTTACTTTCCTTACTCTGTTCAGTACTTTGCTCAGCTTTACTGTGTGAAATGTGCTATATAAATAAAATGTACTTTACTTACTTACATTTCCCATTGTAAAGTTATAATTCTTTGTCATTAATGTTGTTTTTCCATAGTTGGTTAGGTTATAAATTTAGAGGTAGGTAATGTTATTTAGTGGAACTGAAATAGAATCTTTAAATGCGTTTTTGTCCTTTTTCACTTCTGGGGTTAATCAGCCTTTAAAATGCTAGAACTAGGTATATAGGTTTGATAGCTTATGTTTTTAGATTTAATAGTTTTCTATTAAACTAATGAATTAAAAATATATATTTAAAAAATGTAAATACGGTTTTAAGTATAATCTTTCTTCACTATCACTAATGATTCTTCACATTGCCATTCTTCTGACATGCTCATTGATTTCAAGCCTCCAGCTGGCATCTTTCAAATACTCTGGCATTATTGGTGGAGTTTTTATTGTTATTCCTATATTTTGTAAATCATACGATATTTTATTGGCTGTATTATTGTATTATTGAAAAGTAGAGCTTTCACCAATTCTATATAGTTTGTTATTTAATTAGATTTTATTTTGTAGAAGCTGAGGTTAATTTTCCTGGTTAAAACAATATTAGCTTAATCACATACATAGCTAATTAAATACACAATACCAGTTAAGTGGTCAGTCTCGACTAATCTGTGATAGAGAGAGAGAACAGTTAAGTAAACATATTTTATCTTACATAAATGTAGATATGAGTATTACAGGCAAGCGTCCTTTGTTCTCTAAGCACTACTGGCCAAAACATAGAAACAACACGCTTCATTTTTAAAAAGAGATAATTTTAGAAATAATTTTATTTGTAACCTTAAAGCAAACTTAAATAATCCACATGTATAATAGATAAAATTATGAGCTGTATTGGATGTATTAAAGACACCTATTACTTAATAAATTGTCAGCTCCCAAAATAAACGGATAATAGATAACTATTGTATAAGTGTGTATGTATTATAGTTAGTTGAAAATCACCACAATATACAGTACACTACTTCTTCAATTGTTGTGCTCTAATTTCCCCTAATATGTATAAACTAATTGTTAAATAATTTATGCATAACTATTTTGAAACGGATGTTGCTTATTGATTATTGAGATGTTTTTGTGTCAGAACAGATTTTGCTGGGTTGGCTTAAAATTATGTTGGTAGGCCCCAGTTCTCAAGATCTTGCACAGGACCCTACATACCCATGTGCTGGTTATAATCACTAAAGGTGCAGCTCAGAGGCACTGTAGGTTTCAGATCAAAGTGTCAGGCATTTAAATATATTGGGATGGAAAAGTGATATTATATGGGACAGTTAATCACTTGATAATATAATTTGGCTAGTGGCTGCCATTGAATAGTGCACGTTACACTGCAGAACTTGGATGCTGTCAAATGTATCTGAATATGAATATCATATAATTGAAGTTTAAAACAAATAAAAAAAATATTGAAAATCTATCAAATACTCCACAAAATGTTTTGAAAGAAACAAACTATATAAGTAAAACTTTAGTTGTTAAGTATTACAAACTGGTGCCATTACATTTTATTTTTCCAACATCTGTGACCAGCAGGAAATACTTATTTAAGGGATAGTTTTAGGGCTTACTTAAGTAGGTGCCTACAAGCAGATTCGACTGTAGTTTGGACAGAACTACAAGATGAAAGACCTTTAGCCTCGTCAAGTAAAAGGAAGAGGGATTATTTTTTTTTTTATCCTAGAGTTACAAAATAGCACACTCTACTGTCTAATATAACAACTACCACATCATTGTGTGTGTGTGTGTGTGTGTGTGTGTGTGTGTGTGTGTGTGTGTGTGTGTGTGTGTGGATGAGTGTGGGTGTGCACATGTGTTTAATGTATCCTTCATCTAGCAAACATTATTAACAGAACACACCCAGGCCATAATTGAAACAGCAGACTACAAACTGCAAAATTTAAGTGTTCCTTTAATAATCCTATTATTTATCTGACTATTACCATAATAATTTTACTTAAAATAATTTTGGCTTTTCTCCATGGCATCTGTCCAATAGTTTGCCATCTAAAAAACTGACTCAGCCTAATTGTCAAGAACTATTGAAGATGTAGTTTGTTGCTATGAGAGTTACAGAGAAATGGAAGAGGAAGGTCACTTATAATGTCACCATAACTATAACTATTATAGCGATAACTATTTCTCCTTTTTTGTAAGTAGCCTCCTGTTTCCATTTTCAGTTGCAGTTATCGTAGAAAATCTATGGGCCATTGTTTATTATTTCTACAAGTTTCTACTCTGATGCAATGTGGAATAAACATTTCCTCCATTCTGCTCCCTAGAGCTATCATGTTACATTTAGTGTGCACAATGATTACTACCTCCCACAATATCTGGTATAATCTGGTTCCTTAATAACCTGAAACTAGGACAGAACACAAGAATTAAAAAAAAAAATGAACAGCAATTCCAATACTTTAACCAGACTAAATGAATTTAGAGGCTAGATCCTGGACAGAGTCTTGTTGCCTCAGGGTGTGTGCAAGTCAAGAGAATTTCTCATACATAGGTCTGTAGCACCGGGAAAAGTGGGACACTGCTGTTGTAACTCATATGAAACATTTGACCTGTGATGTCTGTGAAACTCTTCTGACTTTTATAAACAACAATAATAAAAAAAATTAAGACATATATATGTGTGTGTGTGTATATATATATATATATATATACAGTCCCTTGCGAAAGTATTCGGCCCCCTTGAACTGTTCGACCTTTTGCCACATTTCAGGCCTCAAACATAAAGATATAAAACTGTATTTTTTTGGGAAGAGTCAACAACAGGTGGGACACAATCATGAAGTGGAACCAAATTTATTGGATATTTCAAACTTTTTCAACAAATAAAAAACTGAAA
>JAFFST010048320.1:31503-46939 GCA_022414735.1 Noturus placidus | reverse complement strand
CTGTCCAAAAGACAACCATTGACACCTTGCACAAGGAGGGCAAGACACAAAAGGTAATTGCTAAAGAGGCTGGCTGTTCACAGAGCTCTATGTCCAAGCAAATTCAATTCAATTCAATTCAATTTTATTTGACATTAATAGAGAGCCGAAGGAAAGAAAAAGATGTGGTAGAAATAAGTGTACAAGCAATGGGGATAACCGCACCCTGGAGAGGATTGTGAAACAAAACCCATTCAAAAATGTGGGGAAGATTCACAAAGACTGGACTGCAGCTGAAGTCAGAGCTGGTTCTTGACCACCATGCACAGACGTATACAAGACATGGGTTTCAGCTGTCACATTCCTTGTGTCAAGCCACTCTTGAACAAGACACAGTGTCAGAAGCGTCTCTTAGTGGTCCAAAGTTATGTTCTCTGATGAAAGTAAATTTTGTTCCACGTTCCACTGAATCCACGTTGTTTGAAGTCCAGTGTAAAGTTTCCACAGTCAGTGATGGTTTGGGTTGCCATGTCATCTGCTGGTGTTGGTCCACTGTGTTTTCTGAGGTCCAAGGTCAACGCAGCTGTCCACCAAGAAGTTTTAAAGCACTTCATGCTTCCTGCTGCTGACCAACTTTATGGAGATGCCGATTTCATTTTCCTACGGGATTTTTTACACCTGCACACAGTGCCAAAGCTACCAGTACCTGGTTTAAGGACCATGGTATCCCTGTTCTTAATTGGCCAGCAAACTCGCCTGACCTTAACCCTATAGAAAATCTATGGGGTATTGTAAAGAGGAAGATACGATACGCCAGACCCAAAAATGCAAAAGAGCTGAAGGCCACTATCAGAGCAACCTGGGCTCTCATAACACCTGAGCAGTGCCACAGACTGATCGACTCCATGCCACACCGCATTGCTGCAGTACTTCAGGCAAAAGGAGTCCCAACTAAGTATTGAGTGCTGTACATGCTCATACTTTTCATATTCATACTTTTCAGTTAGCAAACATTTCTAAAAATCCTTTTTTTGTATTGGACTTAATTTTTGTATTGGAGTAATATTCTAATTTTCTGAGATACTGATTTTGGGGTTTTCATTAGTTGTCAGTTATAATCATCAAATTAAATGGAATGAACACCTGAAATATATCAGTCTGTGTGTAATGAATGTATACATTATACTAGTTTCACTTTTTGAATGGAATTACTGAAATCAATCAACTTTTTGATGATATTCTAATTTTATGACCTGCACTAGTATATATTATATATATATATATATATATATATATATATAGTATTGCTATATTGCCCGTCTCTAATTTGTGAACAGGAAATGACACTGTACAGCATATATCCTGAAGGGTTACAGCAATGCAAACTTTTAATTTGTTAGCCAAAGTATGTGCTCTGAACTCCTCACACAAACACACAAATACAGCATTGACAGAGATATCTCGCTGGTTGAACAGTTTTCTATGATAACATCATTTAGGTGAGACTGGAAAATTCAGAAAATTTTGTACAAAAATAATTTCATGCCTTCACAAAGTATTTAAAGCCACGAATAAGCACTGGAGGTATATACAATATATTTTAATATTTTAAGGAATGTCATTAACAGGCAAACATAATCCTTGGCCAGTGATGTCACCATGATCTGTGAGTCAGTAACATAAAATTTCATTTACACAATCAAACATCTCTGATGTGGTACAACTGTGCATCTTTTATACAACACGTTAAATGCTAGAAGCAGAAACATTTCTGTCCTTCATTCTACAGAAAACCTCAATAATATGCATTAAAATAAACAATTATTTATCAAGCTAGCATTCATTCAGTCATTCATTCATGAGAAATGTGGTGTTCGTGAAAATGTCAGTTCAGACAAAATCAGTTCTTCATGTTCCTCTCCAGTGTTTCTTCTCCGTCTCTCCACTTTTCCATTCCCTTCTTCCCTATCTAGCTGTCCTGAGAGCCGCTGCTCTTGTTCTTGTTGCGGCTCAGAGGGAAGGTGGATTTGCTCTGTGGTTGGGTCATCTTGCTGGCCAGGTGGACGAAGGGCTCGATGAGAGAGCGCCTGTCAGTCACTGAAACCTCCCAGAGTCTGACTTTCTCCTGACGAGCCCACTGCTGAGCCACCTCACCGTCCACGCTCCTCTGCTCAGCCACATCCAGCTTATTTCCCAAAACCACAATCGTCACCTGCACAGAGACAAGACAAACAACAGGATATGAGGACTGAGAGGAAGGAGACAGGAAGATATATAAAAATCTGAAGGTTCTTCTTTTGGTTTTGTGTATATCTCATACTAAATGCTTTTAGCTCTTCAAACGAAGTACAACATAAAACAAAGAAAACCTGAGCAGACACAATTTTATTCGATTTTTTATAAAAAAAAATTATTTTAAGCAGAAAAGTTATACACCACCTATCACCCATGTGAAAAACTAATTGCCCCCGTAAACTTAAAATCTGGTTGTGTCACCTTTAGCAGCAATAACTGCAACCAAATGCTTCCGATAACTGGACATCATTCTTTCACTTACTTCTAGGACTAGGATTTACTCCAATGCTTTGGATCGTTATCTTGCTGCAGAATCCAGTTACGCTTGAGTTTTAACTTACGGACTGAAGACCGGACATCCTCCTTTAGGATTTTCTGCTAGAGAGCAGAATTCATGTTTCCCTCAATTACAGCAAGTTGCCCAGGCCCTGAAGCAACAGAGCATCCTCACACCATCACCACAATGCTTGACCATAGCTATGATGTTCTTTTTGTGGATTTCTGTGTTTGGTCTATGCCAGATGTAACGGGACCCTGTCTTCCAAACAGTTCCACTTTTGACTCATCAGTCTACAGAACATTCTCCCAAAAGGTTTGAGGATCATCAAGGTGTGTTTTGGCGAAATTCAGATGAGCCTTAATGTTCTTCTGGGTTAGCAGTGTTTTCACCTCTCCACTATTCCATAGATGCCATTTTGGCCCAGTGTCTTTCTCAAAGTGGAGTCATGAACAGAGACCTTTATTGATGCAAGAGAGGCCTGTAGTTCCTTTGATGTGCTCTTGTAGGAATTTTCGGGGAAGGTTCACTACTGTGCCGATTTTTTCCATTTGGAGATGATGGCTCTTACTGTGGTTCTTTAGAGTCCCAGAGCCTTTGATATAGCTTTGTAACCCTTCCCAGACTGATGTATTTCAATCACCTTCTTCTTCATCATTTCTGGAATTTCTCATCATTTCAACTTCGGCATAGTCTGTTACTGCGTAAGATCTTTTAACCAGCTTCACGTTGTTGAAAAAGTTCTATTTAAGTGTTGATGTGATTGAACAGAGTTTGCAGTAATCAGGTTGTGTCTAGTCCAGCTGAACCCCATTAAGAACTCAGTTTCATAGATTTGGTGAATTAGCAAATACATTTTCACACAGGCCCAGTTTGTTTTAGATAATATTTTTGCTTGTATAAATAACATTATCATTTAAAAACAGTATTTTGGGTAGACTCAGGTTGCCTTTGTTTAATCTTAGATTTTGTTTTATTTTCTGAAACAATTTAGTATGAGATATACAGAAACACAGAAGAGGTGTATATCAAGTCAATTTTGTGGTCATCTTATCCATACAGCCATTCATATTTGAATATATTCATGATATATCCATCCATCCATCCTCTACCTGGAGCCCATCCCAGGAGGCATCGGGTACAAGGCGGGGTACACCCTGGACAGGGTGCCAGTCCATCGCAGGGCACAATCACACACACACTCCAGACACTTTAGACACGCCAATCAGCCTACCATGCATGTCTTTGGACTGGGGAGGAAACCGGAGTGCCCCATATTCATGATATACTGTGCAAAACAATACTGTGAATAAAAGAATAACTAAAAACAAAACATTGGAAGTTTATGATAAAATGATCAAATCAATAAAATCTTGCTTCATCATGATTTTCCTGCTCGGTGTTTGATGCACCATGAACTCATCCTTCAGTCTGAAGCAGCATAAAATTACCGGTCCATTCATTTACCAATGCATTTAAATACCTTAGGTAAGGAAAATGACAGCTCTACAGTATGTACGTTTACATGCAACCAAATAATCCGTTAATAATCGGATTGATATCTCAGTCGGATTCACAAGCCTTCATGTTAACACCTCGATCAATCCGATTGAGCTCGATCTGAATACCTTGCTCAGATGCGCAGTTTTCCTCTGTTTGGTGTGAACACGCCAACAGACGCTCTGAGCTTGCGCAGAAGTTTTGTTCGGAGCATATGTAACGCCAAGGGCGTAACCATGGTAACATTGGGGGGATCCACTTAGTTGGTCTTAGCCCAAATGTAGTGTAAAGGAACGAAATGCTGTGCAACTTTCCTGACTTTCACTCACATTTATAAGTCTGTCACAACGTGAGGGCTCACAACGAACTCGGCGGGAGGATATGTGAGTGAATGTAACGTTAATGGTCAAAAACCGGAACTGACCTTAGCCCAGCCTACTTCGTGGGTGTGCAAATATCAACAGTTAATTGACATTCTTAAGAACAAACCAAGCTATGGTATGATGCCTTCTATATTAAGATAATAAATAGTTACCTACTATTTAGGTATCTAGTTACTTACTGCCTGAATAAAAGCTTGTATGTTCTGCAGAACTTTTCTGAGCTTATCTGCTGTCTCCATTTCTTACAGTCTGAGCTGCTCAAATATATCAACGAACTTGCGGTGAGTATGGGCGCAACCGAGTTTACAACTGGAGGGGGGGCACACACCTATTTTCCTTAACAAACGGAAATATATTAAAAAGGCATAGACATAAATAAATAGAATAGATGAAGAAAAGACAGCTCTGTTGGCAGGGTTCATTAAATAGGGACATATAGAAAATATTTTATACTGTATATTGAAGGGCAGATTGGTATTTCCTCAACATTGGGGGGGAACGACCCCCCCAAAGAATGTGTGGTTACGCCCATGTGTAACGCGCACACAAATAAAATTTTGAATCGGATTGCAGTGTTTAGAGTACATATAAACAATACGTTCGGAATCTGCAATCGGATGGAATTCATTCGGATTGATGAAAATGGGCACGTGTAAACATATCTAGTGTAAGGTAAGATGGGCGGCTGTGGCTCAGGTGGTAGAGCGGGTTGTCCACTAATCGTAGGGTTGGCGGTTCGATTCCCGGCCCACATGACTCCACATGCCAAGACACTGAACCCCAAGTTGCCCCCGATGGCAAGTTAGCACCTTGCATGCAGCTCTGCTACCATTGGTGTGTGAGTGTGTGTGTGAATGAGACACAGTGTGAAGCGCTTTGGATAAAAGCATTTACCATTTAAGATGGGACTTTCACAGAATCATTCATGAATGAGTCGTCATTCAGTATTTACGTGAAAAGATAAAGACACGGTTCCTGACTCTGACCTCTTTCTTGTCACGGCAGCGGTCGATCTCTTTCTTCAGAGCCTCCATGCGTTTAAAGGACTCTTTGCTGTCAATGCTGTAGACGAGCACGAAGCCGTCGGCAAAGCTGAAGTAATGGCGTGGGAACTCGACGCCGTCACGCAAACCCCGTGTGTCGTAGAAACGCACCTGCTCACGTGTGCCTCGGTCCGTCTCCACCGACCCGATATAAATGTCCTCCAGCGTCTCTATGGGCTCAGAACCTAGCGCAAGAACATACGTTCATGTTTTAGTGAAACTGTAACAAACAAAAAAAAACAACAACATACAACTCATTTTAAAAGTCATACTTTGACTCACCAGCAACATGATTTCCGTACAGTAACTGTTCAAGGATCGCCGTCTTCCCCACAGACGCCTGGCCACACACCACCACCTTGCAGCTCTTTCCCATGATCACACTTTACACAGATTCACCTCATTTACACTGAAACAAACAGGCACAAATACAGGAATTACAGAAGAAAATTTCTCCAAAGTGTGAATCATTTGGAGAAATCATAGGGCGGCTGTGGTTCACTCGGTAGAGCGGGTTGTCCACTAATCGTAGGGTTGGTGGTTCGAATCCCGGCCCGGGTGATCCCATGCCGAAGTGTCCTTGGGCAAGACACTGAACCCTAAGTTGCCTCCAATGGCAAGCTAGCACCTTGCATGCAGCTCTGCTACCATTGGTGTGTGAATGTATCTCATTTTTAAGTCGCTTTGGCTAAAAGCGTCCGCTAAATGAATAAATGTCAATGTAAATGTAATCATTGAATATGTGTTATTTCATTTCATCTTAAAGCGGCGGTTAATAATATTTAGAGCCCTCCCTCTGCTGCTTGTGATGTGAAACACAAATTGCAATAAAAACATACAAGCCTTTACGTTTCCAAATTCGACCCCTGTTGTGAGTTGTTTATAGGAAAAAGATGCAGAGCTGAGCACTTCTTTCAAAGCTAGAATATTTTCCGGGCCAGAAATATTTTTATAATAACATTCTTGTTAGGGCGGCTGTGGCTCAGTCGGTAGAGCGGGTTGTCCACTAATCGTAGGGCTGGTGGTTCGAATCCCGGCCCGGGTGATCCCATGCCGAAGTGTCCTTGGGCAAGACACTGAACCCTAAGTTGCCCCCAATGGCAAGCTAGCACCTTGCATGCAGCTCTGCTACCATTGGTGTGTGAATGTGCTCTCATTAGTAAGTCGCTTGTAAATGTAAAATTGATATTTCTGTAAAGCTGCTTTGAGACAATGTACCATTGTAAAAAGCGCTATACAAATTGATAATTATTATTATTATATTATTATTATTATAAATATGTAAAGAACAATCTAAAACGACTAGAGACAGAGAATAACAACCCCTAGTCAAACCTTTTGCACAGCAATATTGCAAATCACAGATATCTTTTGAGTGTTGAGATTATTATAGGACTAGGAAGACTTTTAATAGTTACAAATGGCAACTTTAAGACATAAACATACAGAGCTGCATCAAACAACATCCTGAATGCATCAAAAGGTCGTTTTAATAGGTTATGAGGCTAAACTTGATTTATAGAGCCCTGGTGAAACAAGCATGAGGTTTCTATGTACGTTTTAATTGTTTAATTGTGAATTGTTCATTGTAATTACAGTAAAGGTTTCAGTCCAGTTCAAACACATTGCGGCTAGGTTTGCTAAGCTAACTGTTAGCTCTCGCACATCTGTACAGAGATGAGACATGAACAGCTGCCTGCATGCAATAAAATAAATCTAACATCGCTGCTCATGTAGCACGGAGTCACTCCTGAGCGTGTTTCAAACTAAAAACAAGAGAACACAAGATACATACAGAGAAAAGGTAACAACGCTTCCGAGCTGTCCTCATCAGCAGCACTTCCTGTTTACACCCCGCACAACCGGGTTGCCAGGTCTATGTTGAAATCCCGCACAGTTGTTTAACAAATAGCACGTTCGCCTCACACCTCCAGGGTCCGGGGTTCGAGTCCCGCCAGGGCCATGTGTGTGTGGAGTTTGCATGTTCTCCCCGTGTGTCGGGGGTTTCCTCCGTGTTCTCCGGTTTCCTCCCCCAGTCCAAGGACATGCATGGTAGGCTGATTGGCGTGTCTAAAAGTGTCCGTAGTGTATGAATGTGTGTGTGAGTGTGTATGTGATTGTGCCCTGTGATGGACTGGCACTCTGTCCAGGGTGTACCCCGCCTTGTGCCCGATACCTCCTGGGATAGGCTCCAGGTTCCCCGTGACCCTGAAAAGGAGTAAGCGGTTGAAGAGGTATGGATGGTATTCATCCATCCAGCCGGGGCGGCTGTGGCTCAGTGGGTAGAGCGGGTTGTCCACTGATCCACTAATCGTAGGGTTGGTGGTTCGAATCCCGGCCCGGGTGATCCCATGCCGAAGTGTCCTTGGGCAAGACACTGAACCCTAAGTTGCCCCCGATGGCAAGCTAGCACCTTGCATGCAGCTCTGCTACCATTGGTGTGTGAATGTGCTCTCATTAGTATGTAAAAATGATATTTCTGTAAAGCTGCTTTGAGACAATGTACCATTGTAAAAAGCGCTATTTAAATTATTAATTATTATATTCACTCCTTACAAACTTCATACACTGCTACAATATATATGTAATAACACAATATGTGAATTAAAACACACACTTCCCGTAAATAGTTCTTGAACCATGTTTTAAATGATTTCCCAGTTTTCATTTACATATAAATGTATTAAACAGACCTAGAATTAGTTCATATAATAAAATAATATATGGCAACATGTACAGAAGATAACTTTATTGATCCCATACAGGGGAAATTCCCTCATTACAGCAGCTCAAGTACACACAACCAATAAGAACATACACATTAAATAGGAATAGAATAAAAAAAATTGAAAATATAAAATATATAATAGTAATAATAATAATAATAATAATAATAATAATAATAATAATAATAATAATAATATGCACATTACGAACACCTCATTGTATGTACAGATGAATAAGAATATGAATATATACAGATGAGTAATACCTCATTCATATACAGATAAGTGATGAATGAAAAATTGCACTGTTCACAGTAGAGGGTGAGCAACAAATAGTAGTAAAGGAATAAATATACATAGTGCAGATTCTATGAATTTTATGAATTGAGGAAGTTGATTATTTTCCTATAATAGCATGTCCTGAAGTGTTTCATTCTTTTTAAACCACTGCAGTTTACCAAAGAGTAAAATGTTTTACTTTATTAAAGAACGACACATAATGCTATCCATTTATAGCTACCGGTACATTTAATATTTCAAAACTTCAGTGAGTAACAGTAGTTCCTGTTATGCTACAACAGCTATAGCGTTCATGTTTCTCAGAAACAGGAAATACGTCCATCCTGAAGACTTTCTTTTGGTGGAAAACCTACTGACTGTTAAGAAAAGCACTGACAATGGAGACTCCTTCCATAAATGTTAAATAAACATCTAGGTTGTATGATTATCCTGATGTTTTTGTCCTTGTCCCCTTCTCCCCTCTGTGCCTGTGATTGTTATGGATGGTTTATATGTATGATGTTGTTGTGTTACGCACCCAATGTGGAAACAAATTTCCTATTTGTGGACCAATAAATTATCTATCTATCTATCTATCTATCTATCTATCTATCTATCTATCTATCTATCTATCTATCTATCTATCTATCTATCGATCTACTTACAAAAAGCTTCAGCAAAAATTATATGTGCTTCTTCGTTGAACAACAACAAATGATTTAATTTGTTTATTATTAATCTTAGATTGTGTGGAGTGCCTGACACACACATATCCTGTGTACAATAAGTGCTATAGTTTAGTATAACATATAAGAACAAGTGCATTAACAGCAACCTGTGATTTGCCTTGAAGTCGACACTGCTGTTAGAGCTGCTGTTACAGAAAATGAATCAAGACCTTCTGACCAATCAGATTTGAGAATTCAACAGCACTGTGGAAGAAGTTCCAATAATTAACGTAATGGGCGTATGGTGGCTTAGTGGTTAGCACGTTCGCTTCACACCTCCAGGGTTGGGTGTTCGTGTCCCGCCACGGCCCTGTGTGTGCTGAGTTTGCATGTTCTCCCCATGCTCCAAGGGTTTCTTCCCGGTACTCCGATTTCCTCCCCCAGTCCAAAGACATGCATGTGTCCAAAGTGTCCATAGTGTATGAATGGTTGTGTGAATTTTCAAAGCACATTGAAACCTGGCAACCCAGTAACCCTGCCCACACCGCTGCAGCAGAAATAACGCTGATGCATAAGGAAAGAGCGCCATCTAGTGTCAACACGACCAGTTACTGCAATTACACGATCACATGCGCTTATTCACGTTTGCGCTTATTCATCATTACGTCCCCGCGCCACGCCGTCCGACGTCCCTCGAGAATTTCACGTTTCAACATACAGTTCGTCTTTGTTATGGTACCGTATACAGTTTTAGGTTTTTAATTTTTTATTTACGAAAGCTTTAAGTGCAGTTAATTATTTGTCATGCTGTAAATGCTTGAAGCGGTGGGCTGTGTCCCAAATCGCGTATTTACTGTCTATATAGTAGCCGAGATACATGTATTTTCCCCCACTACAGGCCTACAGTGGGGAAGTATGCGGTTTGGGATGCAGTCGAACTCTCTTGTTCGCTGTAAAACCGCCATGTGTGATCGTGTCCTGTCGCACAATGCGGTGAAAACTCTCACATGACGTTCATAATGTGATTAAGGTGTTTACATGTCTGTAATACACATCCACAATGCGACTAAAACAGGAGTACTCCACCTGTCTTAATTCCATTAGAGCTTACTTAGATGATGACCTTAATTAGATAAAGGATGGTGTGTACATGGTCGTTTCTTAATCAAAGTATGGTCTTTATTAGATTAAGAGTGGATTATTGTTGTCCATGTAAACGTACTGACTGTTGAGAATCATTTTCCACTCCAGTGAAAAGGTTAGTAGTGGAAAATTTGTCGTAAGTCAAATTCTGATGTCTGTTTTGTTCACAAGTGCTGCTCAGCTCCTATACGTCATTTCTTCTGTTGTATTGGAGAACATCCTCTATGAGTTCCTAATGTGTGTGCAACCAATTTTCATATTTTGGGAGGAGACTGGAACAATTCCATTTGAACAACAACGTTTTCTGTGATGCGTTTTGGCATTTGAATGCAAGAGAAAAATGAATCACTTCAATCAATACAGATGAAAACTCCTGACAATATGTTTGTGTTCTGGTTTTATGAGGGACTTTGTGAACTTACAGCAGAGAACCTAGAATCTGTTTAGTACAAGGAAAAACTTAGAATATTTAATAAGGATATTTAAACTTTTATAACATTTATTTTCCCCACCATAATATATAGGCATATACTATTTGTTGATATATATATATATTTTTGTTGCTATTTGAGATAATGAGCATCTGCATGAATGTTTTACTGACATAAATACCTTTCCTTTTACACTTTTCTTGTTATTATTGAATTTAAATTCCTGATCTGATTTATAACTATTGGTATTAGAATCATAACTTAAAAAAAAAGTGTTGTGTGAGATTTAAATGTATTAATAGCAGTAAACTGCTGCTTCTTTTGGTTTAGGATTATTTTTGCCTACACTACACTCCCACTCCTACTGTGTGCGGGCAATTTCTAGCTGCTTGGTTCAGATATCGACAGCGCATGTGAAGTTACATATAGAAATGTACGGCGTCTGTTTGAATGCAAATTCTGAAAAATCAGATGAACATAAGGCCAGTTACAGCGATCGTTTTATTGGCATCTCTCCATAGACGTCCATTGGTTTATTGTCGAACATTGCCCTTTCCAAAATGGCGGACGCGTTAACGTATCACAGGAGTGAGTAACCTTTTTCCCCCATATTGAAGAGCTACTCAATTATCATTATTATTACTACTACTACTATTAATGCAAGATATGAAAAATACAAATATATAGCAAAATGTCAAAGTTACATACAATGAATGGATAATGAAAGCAAAACATCGTTTATACATGTATGCATATACATAAAAAAAACCCAGAAAACCTTACTGAAATAAATTTAAAAGATGATGAAATATTATTATTATTTATTATAAATATAAATAATATTAGATGATGAAATATTTTGGATGTACTGTTGGACCTCTCCTAAAAACAATGAATAAGGGATTTTTATGAGTGAAATTTGCTGTGATGAATGTGAAAATTTGCAAGGAGCAATAAAAGATTAATAATAAAGTATTCATTAAATTTAGCTTGTTGTACATTACAGAAGCCAAAAAGTACATCGAAAAAAATCCTATTGGGTTTTGTCGAGGGAACCAGTGTGATAACATCCAGGTTATGGTACAAAATGGCGTCATCACTGTACCGCTCTATGAAGGGGGCAAAAGTAACGGCCATATTGAACACAATTCATTTTCCCAAGCTGAAGCTGGACTAGTTTAATTACTGACACTGGTGTAAACAAGAATTCTGATTTTCATCACTTCAGTTTGAAAGACTGTTAATGCGCCCTGTTTGGAGGTGAAACAGTGGGCGGGGCTGCACTTTGGGGGTGGGGCAACATGTACCAATGCCTAACCTTAACCAAGTTGCGTGGTGTTTGCTTTCTTTATCGCAGGCGAAATGGGCTAGATGTAAACTTTCCCAGATAAACAGACATCTGAATTTTACATGTAGCAACCAGAAACACTTTCACTGAATGGGTTGATACAGTGCAAGAACAATGTACAAGAACAATGTACAAGAAGTTCAATATAAGCCTGTATTCTTCAAAAAAGAAAATCAGCTTTGTTTTGATAAAAAAAATACACTATAACATTAAGGATACTTGAAAAGAGTTTTTACTGTTAGAAAATCATGTATTTGAGCCTTAGCAGAGCTGAAGGTGTCAGAATAAACACGAAAAGCACGTCATCGTTGTCGTCAGTGAGTCTGGCCAATCGTGAAATAGTTATGTCATTATTAGCGCTCGTGCAGCCGCTCTGGAGAAGCTGCTCTCGTATTGCTATCGCGGTACTTTGATGCCATACGTCACAGTGACGTGGCGTCTACGCCGTCTCAAATCGGACAAAAATTCTAACCGGCATGCATTGTAGTGATGTTAAGGTATGACACTGAAGCTTCAAGCAAGGTCTTGAGTATGCAACACAATCTCCAGTGAAGATATGTATCGGGGTGTGTATTGTTTTCACAGAGTCACGTGATTGACGGCAAACAAAGCCTCACCTGCTGTCCAGTCACGTGCATGATTCGAACCCCGGATCTTACTTTACGAGTCCTCGTTGGCTTGTGAGGAGTACTGTACTATGAAAGTTGGATAATCAATGTGTTACATTTAAATCATCACAATTTTTTTTTCTATTTTTTAAGCGTCCTGCCCACCCTAGTCGGGTATGGAAGACATCCTCTGTGACGCATCCTAGCTGTGTATCTCAGAGGATTAATTGGCTAGATACCGCTAGGGGGCGCCAACCCCAGGGGAACATCACAAATTACTTGTCACAAATAATGTTTAGTTTTTTCCTTAGTGAATTTTTGGCACTTTTGGGTTTGTTTTTGGTAATTTATACACATTGGCATTGCAGTTTCGTTGTACTCCTCTGTACCATGTGTAAGAGTGTTCTCTAAGACAGGAGAAGTATTGTCAAAGAGGAGAAATAGACTGTCAAAAAGCTCTTATTTATCAATAAAAAAATAATTTAAAACATCTTTGTCACCTTTCTGTCATTCACAGTTACACAAGCACTTTCACTGCCAAGTGATAAGCACATTTAATACCAAGAATATCTCCATCCATCCATCCATCTTCAACCGCTTACTCCTTTTCAGGGTCACGGGGGAACCTGGAGCCTATCCCAGGGAGCATCGGGCACAAGGCGGGGTACACCCTGGACAGGGTGCCAAGCACATTTAATACCCAGATCACACAGTATTCACATTTTAGTCCCACACTTTATATGAATGGATCGTTTTTGTCCATGTCACAATGAATGATTTTCATTCCAAAGTATTCAGTCACATTGTTAAATACCCAGTCATACAAGTAATATGAAGAATACAAATAATTTCAGGAAAAATATTTGCCATATGCAACGCTGTTAATCATGTATGTGTACATTATTCTTCTGTTGCATCATACTGAATTATATTAGTTCATACTGGCATTTATTGCCATAATTTAATAGGTAAAATAATTTATCAGAGAAAGAATGAGGCTTCATTCCCCCGTTCCTATCGGAGACCCCCAGGGATCCATGAATCATAGCTCAGGTTCTGCACATTTTGTTGCAGTAGTGAAATCCATAAACCATCAATATCAAAGTTGTTATGAATATAAATAATATACCCTGGAAACTAGTAACCATAAAAATGGGTGCTATGGGTGAAAACAAAAAAACAAAAAAGGTTGTAGCCCTTCTGGGTGTCAGAGCCACCCAGAGGATCCAGGACAATGTCCACCCCTGAAAAAGAGACACGGATTTTGTATTGGTGAATAAAAATTGGTGGTAAAATAATTTATCAGAGAACGAAATTCAACACACACACACGTGTTAGTTTTTTAATTGTGCACATAACGTTGAAACTATGTATGGAGTGTGTAGTGGCTGCTTCATCTGACCGACTTCTTCCACAGGCTTTTGGCTGTTTTGTTTTTAACTAGCCACCAGATGGCGCTGTTTTCGTCAATGTCGAAGCATTTAATCTTTTCCCGGAACGTTCAGAGGAAGCCCTAGGTGCTTTATGAGGCTTCATTCCCCCGTCCCTATCGGAGACCCCCAGGGATCCATGAATCATAGCTCAGGTTCTGCACATTTTGTTGCAGTGGTGAAATCCATAAACCATCAATATCAAAGTTTTTATGATATACCCTGGAATCTAGTAACACTATTGTGATAAAAAATGGGTGCTATGGGTGAAAACAAAAAAAAACAAAATCACTAGATTAATATGTACAATAACATTACATAGATAAAGATAGGAGTGTACTTGTTTAAATAATGTGTTTGATTGTTTGTAAAAGAAATCTGAACAAAAAGTTTTTAGTGAAAGTTTTTAGTTCTCATGATGGATGAAAGTGCTTAAGATTAAATTAAACAAAATAAACAGATAGATAGATTGCATTTATTCATTAAATCACAAATTATCATTTCTTTATTAAATAAATATTTATTTTATGCAATGCATTTTCACCTGACTGAAAAGTTTGAGAACCCATATACCTAGCCCCGCCCCCTAAACCAGACTTCGACCAACATAGATTTGCTGGTGAGTGTCATTGCAGTGAAAGGGGGAGGGGTTTGTGGACTATCTGTTCATTTTCAAATTAAATTAAATAAGCAGAAAAGTTACTTTTTAAATGTTTTACTGCAGTATACTTTAAATTAATTACCCATGTAAAAAAAAAACCTCTTTAAAATAAAAGCTTCATTTTGGGTTTAAAACTCCGTCATGAAGTGAGGAAAGAAAGTCACAAAGCGAATAAAGTTCCTCTGAGACTGAATTTCTACACAAACAAACACAGAACCACAAACCGTTCCGGTACGGGATCTCGAATTCTCGCGAGATGTTCAAGTCAGCCGCCTGCGCAGAACCGCATGAAGTCGAACACACCTAACACCTAACCTCTCTCTCTCTCTCAAGCCCTAACCCTAACCCTTAACTCTAATAGGCGGCGCTGAACTTCTGGGCGGGGGCTAAATGTGTCGCACCGACACGTATAGACCCGCCCATAATGCAAGCACCGCCCCTTTCTGCAAGCTGCAGCCTTGTCTACTTGACGCTAGTACGCAAAGTAGGCGGGGTTAGTATGTAATGAGGGCGTGGTCACGTGGTTGCATCAAAGTGTTCGCATGCTGTTCGAGGTTCTTGACAGCAAAATGGCGACGGTTGGATACGATGCGACTGCAGATCCGGAGATGGACTCGCTCAGCGACGAGGAGCTGGAAAGGTATTTTACAAAAAAAAAAAAAAAA
>JAFFST010048320.1:11037-31419 GCA_022414735.1 Noturus placidus | reverse complement strand
CCCCCCAGATGCATCAGTGTCATACATGACGTTTAAACGAATCGACATTTTAAGTGAATAATGTCGGGTTAAATGGCGTCCTGAGAGAACTGTTGTCCCAAACGCACAGCTTGGAAAATCCCAAGCTCCTGTTTTTGTTGGCCTAACTGTCGAACCCCCCCCCCTTCCCCCCCATATTTAAACCAGATGATATTCACTCTTTTTCATCCCAGTGATGAATATCGAGTGGACACGCGTATTAGCCGCTCGGACTGTTTTTAAGCTTCATTCTGGGTCTTATTTATTTATTTATTGATTTTTAATTTGAAAGAGAGAGAGAGAGAGAGAGCTAGCCCCAGTGAGCTAAATTAGCTTAGCTATTAGCACAGCCATGATGGTCCTATGCTTTGTTAGACAGTTTAACTAGAATAGGTCATATTAGGGATGACATAAAGGCAGCTCGGGTTCGCGATGCGAGTATATAATGCGTTGAGCATGTTGTATATTGGGATTTCACGTCCGCGTGAATGTAAGACCACGTGATCACTAAGCGCCATGCGCCTGATCGGCAAGCTGCCTGTCACTGCTATCCGCATTTAGCTCCTCATTCACAGCATGAAGATCGCCTCCTTAAATAGTTCACACCCTTAACGTTCCCAAAAAAAGAAACGGTGACTAGTTTTTTTTTTTTTAATTATTTTATTGGACTACAATATCGCCGGATTTTGTGGGGGTTTTCTTTTGACTACGAAGTTTCAGCTTTAATTCGGAGCTGTTTGCCGGGTATTAAAAGTCGGCTCAATAATACTTTTAGCTACCTACCGAATTGTGGATCAAATATTACAATTTTGACCGGGAAACACGAAGTTATACCAACATACCTGCCCACAAAAGAGAATAAAATTGCCCGAAGTGCAAAGAAGAAAGCTAGAAGAAGGTGTACATGACGTCATGACGCCGAGCTTTTGTTTAGCGTTAGCCTCGCTTCGGTGAAATATCCCTTTAAGAGGAAGTGCACCTTTAACCAGGCTCCCTTTATAAACTTCTGGAAGTTTCTGTCGTGAAGCCTGTACCTCAAAGCGCGCGCGCACACACCTTAACGAGCCGGTCCGTTTCAGGACTGTAACCTTATGCACAGGAAGTGAGATAGATGTGTGTGTGTGAGAGAGAGACAGACAGACAGACAGACAGACACAGGCCTGAGACAGCAGCAGATAAGGTAGCTTCCCATCCCTTAGTATTATTAACACCAAGATGATTTTCCATACCTCTTATCCTTCCCAAGGTCGCGAGGGAGCCTGGAGCCCACCCCGGGGAGGTGGCAGGGGACACCCTGGATGATGTGCCAACCCATCGCAGGCCGCAATCGCGCGCACACCCGTTCACACACGGACAATTTATATAAATTCCAGTTGGCCTGTAGTGCATATCTTTGGACCCCCCCACAGGCAAAACATGCAGACTCGTGCACACAGGGCAGAGGCAGGATTAATTTTTGAGATATTCTTATCACTTCTAGGAAACGATTCAATTGTTGATGACTCACCCCGTACTAGTCTTGTGTTAGAACTAGACGGACATGACTGGCGTGTCTTGCTCGACATTGTCAGCTCGTTTTCAGAAAGAATGGATGGTTCTGGGGGGTTTTTTTTTTTGGTTGTTTTCTTTCAAACAATTCCCTTTCCTAGCTATCGCTTGATGGGGGGGGGATGTTTGAAAGTTGGCAGGTATGTGACCGGCACAATTCAGAGAGGCATTTTCCCTTGTTGGGGCTGTCTAAGCTGATTAGGAATGTAACGCTGTCCTTTATCATTGGAGCTTCTCCATCAGTAAGAGCAAGTCATATTTTATCTAAAATTTAGACGCATCAAATGTGTCCCACGAAGGACCCCGTGGCTCTCGGTCACTGTCGGCAGTGCTGACGGTTGACCTAGGGTCAGATCTGTACGGCGTAACTCCAACAATTCATTAAAAGTCTTCTGTTCTCCATATTTAGCTAGTTCAACAAGCTACTTTCAAGGCTGTTTAGATTCGGCAGTAGTAGTCTACAAAACGTTGACATGATAATTGGAGCACTGTAGTAGTGGAGATTTGGAAAATTGTTGGCAAATTACAATGGTATAAGAGGAATAAAGCATATCAGGATGTGCTGTAATAGGGAAATAATCCACTACGGGGTTGTAAAAGTAACTGCTTTGCTCTGGGCCACATCACACCATCTGATGGTTGAACGGGGGGGGCAACCTTTTGAGCTAGAGTTGTGGACTGATATTCAAATATTCAGTTAACCAACAGTATTTTAATACTGGAAATCATTATTCAGGTAGTCGTTATGCCCTACAACCAAAATAATTCAGTGAGAGATTGTGGAATAGAAAATTCACATCTGGCAATGTTTTAATGCATAGATTGGTACTTTCATGCTGTGCTTCAGGACTGAAAACAAGCTTTATAAGCATACAGGGACACTGTATGATCAGAAACTTTGTTCAATACAATCAGGTATAGATCAATTGTGTCATGATACTTGAAGCTATGTCTAGGATACACAAACAATGGATCATGAAATAGCCCTGCTAACAAACTGCCAGTGACCGAAATTATGCGTTTCAACTTATAACCGGAGAAAAACAATTTATTTGAGAGTACAACACTTCTTTTTCTTTCTTCTTCTTTTTTTTTTTTTTTTTACAATTGAACAAATTTATTACAAAATTAACATCTGCTTCTTATCAGAGTTTAAGTTAAAAAATGTTAGAAAAAGAAATCATGATGCCTGCAGTATCTCTTAAAAGCATATTATGTTGTGACTGATCACAATTTAAATATTATATCTTGTATTTGTCGTATTATCCAGTGCTTTTGTGCACAAGTATACACACACCCAGTGTATCCTGCCGACCTTAAGAGTGAGGTCATTAGTTTAGTCCCACCACGTTGTGACCTACATGCATTACTTTCCTGCAGTGCAGTTCTCTTTTCAATCTCTTTCTCTTGCAAACCTGTCCGGTTTTGGTCTAGGGCTAATGCTGGGCACTTTTCGCTGGTTGTTGGCGTTCCTGCAGCCATGTAGAGAATAAGGACAAGGTCACGCAGTGTGTTATAGCGACACAGGACTATAGCAGAGACACTGCAGTTGTTTAAAAAAGAAAAGCAGAAAATTCCAGAGATAAACCGTCCCAGGCTTAGTGTCAGGTTGATGTATTGCAGGCTCTTAGTCAGGATAAGATCATTTAGAAGATCTAATACAAGCATCGAATCTGGAGCTAAAGAGACTTCAGCTTTATTCATGAGGTAGCATGATTGTGAGGTGATTCTGGGTTTTTTTATTGTCTGTTATCCTGTTAAATAAATCTGACCAGGCTTCTTCTTTTAGGCCTCAAACGTGCAACATGTTACTGAAACGATTAGATTACAAAAGGAATAGGGGTTCTACTGTTTCATCATATGATAACCTGGTCTAAAAATATCCTGGTATTAACTGATGAGGTGAAAACAACATACAAGCCTGTTTTTACAATTAAAGGAAAATTTTATTATGAAACCTTATCACAAAAGTTTCCAAATCCTTGTGTGTTTATAGAGTTTATGAGCCCTTCCAAAACTATTGGAACGGCAAGTCAGTTCTTTTGTGTTTGCTGTAGACTGAAGCCATTTGGGTTTTAGATAAAACGATGAATGTGAGGAGTTTTAAAATTTCAGATTTTATTCCTGGTATTTGTATATGTAGACATGTTGAAGGACATGGAACGTAGCACATTTTTTATCGTACCACTCAATTTGTGGGTGAGCAAAAGTGTTGGAACATGTGACTGACAGGTGTGTCCTGTTAGATTAACTGTTTAAACAACAAATAGCTCTGAACCCTGAACATCTACACTTGGTTTTGGCCTTCAGTTTCACCCGTGAAGGCTGCATTTGTTGTTAAAAAGGATAAGCCAACATGAAGATCAGAGAGCTGTCTATGGGAGAAAAGCAAGCCAGTATGAAGTTGAGAAAAGAGGGGTATTACAGAAATATTGGGCATAGCCAATACAAAAATATGGAATGTCCCGATAAAGCAAGCAAGCATTGGTGTACTTGGCAAGAGACGATAAATGGGTCGGCCAAGGAAAACGACAACTGATCAGGGAAACATTGTGAGAGCTGTGAAGAAAAATCCAAAAACGAGTCAGTGACCTCACCAACAGCCAGGTTCGGCTGGGAGTGTATAACAAAAAGCAAACAAACAGAAAAATCTGTGTACTTTTAGAGTTTTCATACCTGACATTTCAGGACAGGAAGGTATAAGGTTCGTTTGCATAAAATGTCCTCCATGTCCTGAAATCACCTTGGGGACAATCATGTATTTATATTTCCTGTTCCAGTGTTGGAAATGATGTGTTTAAGCATCATGGCTTGCATTTGCAGAGTTGCTTCACTTTGTTGAGTGTTTCAGCTTATGCAAAGTACACAGGTCTGCCTGGCATTCTTTTCATATGTTTATTGCATCACCTGAGGTATAAAGGTGAGACCAACTTTATGCAAATGAAATTACATTCGTTTCATTGGAGTGCACAGAGATAAACAGTGGGGTTGCTGATATGCAGAGATGCACATTTAAATTGATTTCAATAATGATGCTCTTTGTGTGTCGACCTCTCACACAATTCTTACTGCAGTGCAAAAGAGACAAAATACAGGAAGAGTATTCTAATTTTAGCAGTGTGTAGATGTGAGCTTTTACATAAGTTTCCAACTGACTGCAAACTATTCCCTAAAAAAACCCAGCAGCATGTCAGGATACACAGTCAGGAGGTCAGTCATTTTATTTTACATACTTATTTATGTTAACTGTTTATGGAGTTAGCCTTGCTGGCTACCAACTCCAAAAAAAATCTTTTCGGATTAATATCCCTAAATTTATTTTAACAAGATGAGTTGTGTTTATAAAGCCGTGGTCACAAGATTTAATTCTTGAACTTAAAGCTAAAACGCTACGTCATGTCTAAACTATTTTTCTCACAGATTTAGGGTTGGTTGAGCCGCTTGAAGGCATTGATCTGGGGTTTTCTTCAACCAAACTTTGGTGTGGTCTGCATCAGGTCTGAAAGCTATCCATGCTTGGCAGTACACACCGAGTAACGTAATAGTTCACCTTATTGTCTTTCTTCCTTTTTCTACTTTCGTGATGGCAGGGAAAGGATTGTTGCAATTATTGAAACCCAGACTTTCATAGGACTGGAGCACTGTGTGAGTGCTTGCACTGAGGACATCATGAAAAATTCACATCTCCTGCACAGCTCAAAAGACTTTACATACGAGAACAGCTCATTCAGTGTTTGTATGATTGGTCCCAAAGGAAAGTGATTGATTGATTTTTTATTTATTTATTTATTTATTTATTTATTTATTTATTTTTATTTATTTTTATTTTTAAACAGCAATTGTAGTGATTTACCATTTTGCAAACTGTGTGCCCAAAAGTGGTGTATGGAATTGCACAATTGATCCAAGGCTCATAAAGCATTGCATGTGATTGCAAACCTGCGCTAAGGAGCACCGCCACAAAAAGCCCAGAATCAGTCCTGAGTGCCAGACTTGAGTATTGGGACCAAGCTTGAAACTGCAATTACTGAGTACACCATAATCTAGGACTTTTTTGTTGCGATGCATCCAGTGCCACCTTCGTCGAACTTGGTGGCGTTACTTATTAACATCTTTGGACGTTTTGTAGGAAAGTAATTTATCTTATTTAAATTATACTACCTCAGCAATAATATTGTTCAGTAAGTGTGATTTGTGTTTATATGGATGTGGAAGGTTGGCTGATCTGAGCAACATGTGCTGCGCTCAGCTGTTTCCCATAATTCAGTCCTGCATTGGTTGTAGTGTTCTGATGAATTATGAACACGTTGGAGCGGCACAGTTAATCGCTTGTGTATTGTTATTGAGATGAGTTTCCATGATGAACACATTCTGATGGGCTGCGATAAAAGAGCGGTTTAAAATTCGGAAGCTCCATTATAGTTCCGTTCATTAGGATAAGACCACACAGCTACAGGACCACACACGAGTGAATAGCTGAATACACTGTTAGCGATTATATTGCAGATCCAGACTGCTCAGAGTACTGTGAAAGGTTATAAACGTATGGAGGGGGGAAAAAAAATCAGCGATATGTTTTCAAAACACGAACCACTGTCTTCTGAGGAGATCCTGTATTACGACTTATCCAAACATGCAGTTATGTAAACTATTTGGCTGACAGCAGCTCATTGGACCAGAGACTAGCTAAAGGGCTATGAAATACCCTCTCTTGTATGATTAGTGAAATGACTGACAGAATGGGCAGAGAAGTGTCTTCTCACGTGCCTTCGGTTGAGTTAGTGGGCTTAGTCACATGTGGGAACATGAAGCGCCATTATAAAACAAAGCATAACTACGTTTAGTTGCCTTATTTATAGCTATTAACTAACGATTATTGGATAAGCATTAAAAAGTAAACATTGTAACCATTCAGTCATACAGTCATGCTAGAATTTTACGTAACTGGACTGGAAAGCTTGGGATAGTTTGGAACATCTGGTAAAAGACCAAATTATACATCATGAGCTGTAGTTAAATGGGGTAAAATTGACAGGAATTCATGAAACTGGGGGAAATCTTTACCTGACAGGAATTCCAACAAAAAGGTTATTGTTAAGGCAAGAGAGGTGTAATGCGAAGGTTGTGTCCCCAATACACTCTGTCCATGTGTTGTCACATTGATAATCCTAATAAACCATGGTATATGTGTATATATACTAATATAAATAAATGAATAGCTTGTTGCTGTGTAACAATGCAAAAATGTGATGTGCATTGTGGAAATGTGTGATTCACATCATGGAAATCAGCATTCGGTCCATTATGTATGTAATGCAGATTGCCAACTTTGGAGCTCTATTTCTGCTGCAGAGCTCATTGTTTCTTTCGGTCATTTTCAAACTCCTTTTTGTTTATAATAATAGTCTTTGTTCAGAGGATTTTTTTTTATTTGTTTAGATTTATATAGATAAGAATGCAGTGTTTTTGTTGTTTATTATTCAACACAAGTAATGCTTCAAGTGGTTTCAACTGACAATGCAACTTATAATGACCCCCAGTTTCAAAATTATTCAACCCCTTCATGGCAAGCATCTATAGTACTTAGTAGTGCACCCTTTGCTGTCATGACCTGCTGGAAACGAGATGCATAACTTCTGGCAGCGTTCCTGAGGAATCAGCCCATTCCTTATGAGCAATGGCCTCCAGTTCAGTAATATTCTTGGGTTTGTGTGCTGCAACCGCCTTCTTCAAATCCCACCAGAGATTTTCTATGGGGTTCAAGTCAGGTGATTGTGTTGGCCCTGTAGAATCTTCCATGATGATTTCTGCTACCAAGCCTTGGTGGAATTTGAGGTATGCTTGGTCATTGTCCTGTTGGAAGGTCCAATGACGCCCAAGCTTCAGCTTCCTCACAGACGGCATGACGTTTTCTCGTAGGATTTCCTGATACATCAATGAATCCATCTTGCCTTCCACACACTGCAGGTTTCCAGTGCCAGAGGATGCAGAGCAGCCTGAGAGCATCACCGAGCCACCACCACGCTTGACTGTGGACAGAATGTTTTTTCTTCATTCTTCTTCATCCAGACATACTGCTGGTCCACTATGCCAAAAAGTTCCAGTTTTGTTTCATCGCTCTACAGAACAGAATCCCAAAACTTCTGGGGCTTATTTATATGATTTTGAGCTGACTTTTTTTGTGTTTTTGGGTCAGTAGTGGTGTACGTCTTGGAGTTCTGGCATGGAAATGTGCTTTTAGTACACGCCTTACTGTGCTCACTGAAACCTCAGTGCCTGTTCCCACCAAGTCTTGCTGCAGGCCTTTTGCAGTCACTTGAGGGATTTTCACAACCTGCCTTAAGAGAAATCTGGTTGCAGCCGTTGATAGCTTCCTTTTTCTGCTCCATCCAGGTATTTCATGCATTTTCTTCCCCTAGCCAGTTCAGGTATTTCATGTGTTCCTTGATTAGTTGCAACTTATGCTTGAGACTACACCTGTTTTTATATTTGTGCTGTTGAGGGATTCTATTCAGGGGGTTGAGTCATTTTTGAAACAAGTTGCTTTTTCAGTTGAAATTGGGGAAACCATTTGAAGCATTCGTTGTGTTGAACTATTTCAATTACTTTGGTTTGATTTGTTCATTGCAAGCAGCTGAAAGTCTGTAAATTTTGACAATAAACCGGATTTGCAATGGGGTTGAATAATTTTGATTGCTGTAAAAAATAGGTGGTATAATTTTTAACTGCTATTTTAATCAGTGCAGTGTTATTGTAAAAATTTAGACGTGTGTATATGTAATTCTCGTTGATGAGTGAGTGCTTGGACAATGGTCTAGAAAACTACTACATGAGCAGTGCACCATTTAGAAGACATCCTGATTTCTGTGTATGTCCTGTGTTGTCTCCCCAGGGAAGCCGAGGGCTTCAAAGAGCAGGGAAATGCTTTTTACATTAAGAAGGACTACTCTGAAGCATTCAACTACTACACCAAGGCTATTGGTAACTAGCTGTGCAATTTAATTAATTTTAATAATATATATATTTTTGTTCTCATGATTCTTAGCTGTTCTTTGAGAAATGGCTGACAGCCCAGGTTCACACGCTGTTGTACCTATGTACAGTAGCACTGCCTGGAGAGTTCAGCAGCCATTTCAGGGGCTTGAACATGTGATTTTATAAAACATGTTCAAACACTGATTGCAGCTTTGTTCTTTCATGTCTTCGTTTAACACCAAAAACCAAAGAAGAGCTCTTCAACAGAGTAACGTGATGTTTTTGTGACCGTTCCTTAGAGACCAAATCAAATAGCTTTTTTGTTGAGTTTTGTGAAAGTTTTTTTTCCTCATGATTTCTTCCTGGTTGAATTTCCTGTTGTGTGCAACTTAAATTTGCTTTGATTTAACAGATGTGTGCCCAAAGAATGCCAGTTACTATGGCAACCGTGCAGCTACACTGATGATGCTGAGCCGCTACAGGGAGGCTCTGGAGGACTCCCAGCAAGCTGTGCGGTTAGACGATGCATTCATGAAGGTACGACGGTGACCAAGTGGACTCGAATCTTCTGTAAACGTCTAGGAAGTGTCAAAGGCTCGTTTCCAATATAGCGCACTGGACCAGTCATGGTACATCGGCTCAGAGATATTTCATAAACCCTCTCCAATTTGGAACGGTAAACTGGGTCAGGACAAAGCGGTCCGCACTAATATCGTCCGTTCTGAGGCGCTTCCAGGACTCTGAAGGGGGACATGCTAACCTAGATGAAATTTACAGTACTGTGCCTTTCTGAGCGTAGTGCTGCTGTAGGATGTCTCAGTGCTGGAGCTGGTTATGAGATTGAGGTCTGTTTGCAGCCTTTTTATGCATTCACGTACAAGCTCTGCTGCGTTTGGAGTAGTGCTGGAAAGAACCATCATTTGGGGAGTGAATATAGCAGCCGTTTGCGTGGGGTTTATTTATTTTATTTATTTATTTATTTCTACCTTCCATAATTTAAAAAAAGTCAGATGAGCTAATTGACTGATAAATCTGGAATGATTGACAGTTGCGCAGCTGTTTTGAACTCTCTGATGTGAATTGCCATTCTCTGAGAGTCCCACCCCTGAAGGAATATTGAACCAAAGAGTGCTTATTTTGGAGTATATGCAGGTGTGTGGTTATAGTGCACTATGGTCGAGTAAGACGGGTCAGTTTATTGTATGTTTAGTTTCATATTGGAAACTGGGTGGATGGCGCCTGCTTTTAAAGTGTTTCCAAAAAGGTTTTCGGAAAGGCACCAAATGATGTCAAGTGTTCCGTGCATATTATTTATTTATTTTATTTTATTTTGATGCAAGTGAGAGAAACCAAAATGGAGGGCTGAGCAAATATGAGCGAGCCGCATTTACGTTATTACATTACTGGGATTTGAGCTCATCTCAGTCTTGGGTGTTGGTGTCTTTGAATATGGGCTTGGTTTTGCCTGAGACTAGAAATATTATTTGTGTTTTTCTTTTTCGTTGTACAAAATTTGACGAAGTAATTTTTTCTTCATCACCTAATCATTAGTGGCTTTCGGTCTTGATTTCCTTTGGACTAGATCTTGACTTGACCTCAGTCCCCTGAAGACTCGGTCTTGTCTCCGTCACGGCTAGTCCGGACTTGAAGGTTGCGGTCTTGACTGTCTGTCATCAGCCTGTATCGGCAGCATGTCCAAACAACAGTGGCCGACAGCAACAGCAGTGACTATTTTCACTGGAAGGGTGGGCAAGTTTAGTTATTTATTTGAGGAATTTATTCTACTGGAGAGAAATTGATGAAACCGAATTTTGTCTGAAACAACTGCCCAAGAACATGTGCATGTAGGTTGCTTCGGGGGTCAAGTGTGTTCTCATTAAAGACTGATGTGAGTTATTTGTAACGTACAGTTACAGATCTGAATCATCAGTATAGCACAAGCCAGAAACCACAAGAGTGCAAAAACTCTTGTAATGTGAAGATAGCCTTAATGATGTTCAGTATATTTCAGTGTCAGTATTTCACCATTGCAATGTTACTTGAGAGAACACATTTGATGTCCTTGGTATCCGATGTCATGGACCAGTCCTGCTTTAACAGCTGCATACAGGGGTCTAAATGCCAAGTCAAAACTCAAGCAAACTGCCTCCACTTTGCCATAGTCAACCTAATTATCGAAATAGAAATCATGTCTTTTAAAGCAGCTCGTGTGAAAGCAGCGTTAATTGTCATTCTGTGAACCTTCACATTAATCACACGGGTTCTGGTTTGGGTTCTGTTTGTGTTTTCATAAATCGTGGCAGAGACGCGTCCAAAATGAACGATTCATGATTTATTTTTTTCCCCATGTCTGATACATTGCTTTTGATTTTGTCCATGTCGTACCTTCATGGACACTTTGTAAAAGAGGGCAGCTATAAGTGGATGTTGTCAGTGGTGCAAAAATGATTTCTTAGATGTTAGATCATAGCTTTATCAGTCATTCTGATCTGCCTTCTAAATAGCTGAAGAAGGAGTAATTAAACAATTAAGCTGTTCACACGGTTTTTTTTAACAGTTATAAATGGCTGACTAGTGGTTTTAACACAGTGTGTGTGGAGGTAAAGAAACTTGTCTGGCTATCAGTTTCAAACCTGGCCTTTGTGTGGTGCCATCAGAGGTCTGAATTAATTCCCTGATCATTCCGTGGATGATGTAATGGAAAGATTTTAGCTAATACCCATTTGTGTGTTTGCTCAATCATTCATCCTCTATCCCCCCCAGGGTCACTTACGGGAGGGCAAGTGCCACCTGTTGCTCGGCAATGCCATGGCTGCCAGCCGCTGCTTCCAGAAGGTTCTGGAGCTGGAGTCCGACAACAGCCAGGCTCAGCAAGAAGTAAGTGACAGCAGAGTCAATGAAGCTGGGTGCTATGGATTTGCATCTCACTATTTCCTTTACCCTACTGGATTAAATGTCATGTTCTGGGTGGTCATGGTGTGACTGTGATATTGGACCGGAGTGGTACTGTAAGCACCTGTAAGCAACATTAAGGAAATTGCAGCGCCATGTCCAAAATAATTGCTACATAATTAGCAGTTTATTTTTCAGAACAAAAGATACCACAGCCTGTCTGTTTGGTTTTATTTCTTTCGCACAACAAAGGTTTCCGAATTGGCAGATTAAAGTTCAATTAGGCGAAATTGGCCATTATTAGAAACCAGTATTCTTTTTTTATATTGCTTTTTACTCAGAATTTTATTTATGATCCGTTTGACTAGTGCTAATGGTACAGCCAATCAGGACAAAAGCTCACAACAGCTATAGAGAGCCATGAATTTTTGTAGCTGTTGGAACTGATGTTGAACCAAGGACCATGACGTGTAAAGTTTTATGTACATGTACAGCTCATGTTGTATGGTTTTGTGTTGCAGCTAAAGAATGCAGAGTCCATTTTGGAGTACGAGCGAATGGCTGAGATCGGCTTTGACAAACGAGACTTCAGAATGGTCCGTGAGTTTCACGTTGACTTATAAAATAATCTGCAGTTACTGCAGATAGACTCAAAATGTTCTGTTATGCGTGTCTGTGTGTAGGTGGTGTTCTGTATGGATCGAGCTCTGGAGTCAGCCTCTGCATGTCACAGATTTAAGGTGTTGAAGGCGGAATGCCTGGCGCTGCTCGGCCGCTACCCAGAAGCTCAGTCTGTTGCCAGGTAACAATATAACGGCGTAAAAACTAAAGACTCTATATGACTTATGGCTATTGAACATTTCATTATGTTCTTAACAAAATCATTGGTTGTCTTTTTATTATATTTTTTTCTAACGGGTTTGTCAAATGATGTCTTCCAGTGATATCTTACGGATGGACTCTACTAACGGTGATGCCCTGTATGTGAGGGGTTTGTGTTTATATTATGAAGACTGTATTGATAAGGCTGTACAGTTCTTCATTCAGGCACTGCGCATGGCACCGGACCATGAGAAGGCCCGTCTGGCCTGCAGAGTGAGTCAGTTACTGCTTCTAATCAACCACAGATGATGTGTTTCTCGTTACTAATATCATTTTCAGTTGTTTCATATCGGACACAGTGAGCGTTTTTTATATTCTGAGAACATGAACTGTTAGATCTATTGAAACCACTACTCATGTACTCAAACCTGTGACATTGTTAGCATACCCTTATCAAAACAGCTTACTTTTGACATGCATACTTAAGTCTAGCTTTTGGTGCGTCCTGTTTTTCATCTAGAATCAACGTAGAAATATTACAACGGCCAAAAGCTTACTATTTTCTAAATGGATCCAATTTCCAGGCATGGCTCTTATTAGACTTAGGCTTTTATACCCGTTTTATCTTTACTACGCTAATGCTTTAACTTTGCCTGTATTGTATAAACGTATAAACTCCAATTCAGACATGAGCCCTTCTGAAGATTGTCTAGGAGCTGTACATTTAATTTGTCTGTTGCCATGTCAGTCTATGAAGGATTTTGTTTTTCCATTTCTTATCCCTTCACAGTTAACGACACTTGAATTCTTGTATAGAAGGTTTGATCAAGACTTCAGACTTGCTCGCTCACATTTCTATAAACTGGTGTGAGTGGGGTTTTTTTCCATATTAAAGCTGAGTTTTTGTTTTTCTGCCACTGCAGAATGCCAAAGCTCTGAAGGCTAAGAAAGAAGAAGGGAACCTGGCTTTTAAAGAGGGCAATTTTGAGGAGGCTTATGGGCTCTACTCGGAGGCCCTGACCATCGATCCGAACAATATCAAAACTAATGCCAAGCTTTACTGCAACCGAGCCACCGTCGGCTCCAAGGTGAACTTTTTTAAACCTCTCCATCCACCACTGGAACTATAGCGATGCCTTTTCCTTTCTATTTGGCAATTAAATGTACCGTATATTCCGCACTATAAGGCGCACCGGATTATAAGGTGCAGTCTCAATTACGGGGTCTATTTCTGTACTTGACCAATACATAAGGCGCACCGTGTTATAAGGCGCATACGGTTACGCCAACCAGTCGCACAACATTTTTAGAGATTTTGGAACTTAGTCCACACATAAGGCGCACCGGATTATTAGGCGCACGGCCGATTTTTGAGAACATTTAAGGCTTTTAGGTGCGCCTTATAGTGCGGAAAATACAGTAATTGAATAACTGTGCTGTACATGCTCAACCTTCCTGTTAGGACACAGTCATTTCTACTTTAAAACGTGTTACCAATTGTGAGACCTAAAACTCCGCTCTATAATCAGGGCTAGTTAAAGCTGATGCTGACCCACTTAATCTCAGACCCATATAATCGTATGATATTTCATACATTCTCTTTCACTCACACACACACACACACTGCTAACTGGCAGTATAGGAGAGCAATTCTGCCTCTTCCACCCATTGCAATCTGTACCTCAGCTATTATAAACCATTTTACCTGTTGTATCTGCTTCTTTGTTTTCAACCGAACACTGACCCATTTGGTTCTCCTGTCTTCTAGCTACACATTCATGCACACGGAGATGATCAGTCTGATCTCTACATGGGTCTTTTATAAGCATTTATAGGATTAGTATGGTTGTGTATGTTTTAGGCCTACTTGTATATTAAACTTTTAGGGGTTAAGCATGTAACAGACATATGAAAGGTCTTTTTTATGTAGTCTGTGTATATTAAATGGTAAATGGCGCACTTACCCATATTTTCTGCACCACAAGGGGCACCGGATTATACGGCGCAGTCTCAATTACGAGGTCTATTTCTGTACTTGACCAATACATAAGGTGCACCGTGTTATAAGGCGCGTGCTAAAACATAGGGTTGTTATGCCTCAGCCAGCAGATGGCACCCCACCATGAACTAACTCTAGACACGTGACCTATTGTTTTGGATTCGGTGATGATATCCCAGCTGTATCATGTTTGGTTTGATTATGTTGAGTATTTTAACCCCTCGGGGCTAAGAGCACATTGCGCGTTATTGTTCTTTGTTTGAAGGATTGTCTGTTTGCCGAATGAAGCATTCGGGGAAACTAAGCGGTGCTTGTTTGTTTTTGTTCTTAAATAAAGACTGTTCTCCTGCACTTATTTATTGCCTCCGACTTCGTGACAACAGTCTACAAAAAAAGGTAACTGAGGTAAGCGTACACTGTACGTATTACGTAATGTTCTCTGATTGGTTTATCGCTGCCAGCGTACGTAGTGTACGTATTACGTCCCTGTGTCAGCGGGAAATGGTCCGACAGTCAATCAAGCGGAGCGTTTACCAAAGTCGCACATTTTTACAGATTTTTGAAGTCAGTTCACACACAAGGCACAACGGATTATTAGGCGCACGGCCGATTTTTGAGAAAATTTAAGGCTTTTAGGTGCGCCTTATAGTGCGGAAAATACGGTATATAGCGCTTTTATCCAAAGCGCTTTACACTGTCTCTCATTCACCCATTCACACACACCAATGGATGCAGAGCTGCCATGCAAGGTGCTAACTTGCCATCGGGGGCAACATAGGGTTCAGTGTCTTGCCCAAGCACACTTCGGCATGGGATCATCCGGGCCGGGATTCGAACCACTAACCCTACGATTAGTGAACAACCCGCTCTACCGACTGAGCCACAGCCGCCTATATTATATTAAGTTAATCCTTGCATGTAAGCTAGTATATTAATCATGATCATATTGTATGTTTGTACAGCTCTTTACATGAACAATCCACTTTGTCTCTCAATCCACTATATTTTAGTTAAAGAAACTGGAGCAGGCCATAGAAGACTGCACAAAAGCCATTAAACTGGATGAATCCTATATTAAAGCATACTTGCGAAGAGCCCAATGGTAAGTCGTGTGTGTGTGTGTGTGAGAGAGGGAGGGAGGGAGGGAGAGAGAGATGCAAATACGCACATGCTTATTTCTGCATTTGACTCCTGCAGTTATATGGACACAGAACAGTATGAAGAAGCTGTGAGGGACTATGAGAAAGTCTATCAGACAGAGAAAACTAAAGGTAGGTATTCTGATTACCGTTTTTCATTGCAAAGAATAAAGGTGGGCTCAATCAAAATCGACCATTATGGCCTGAAGCTAAAATGGCATTTCTTGCTGCTTTACAACAGTGTGTCCTGTCCTTTAGAACATAAGACTTTATTGAAGAATGCTCAGCTGGAGCTGAAGAAGAGCAAACGGAAAGATTACTATAAAGTTCTAGGTGTGGACAAAAATGCTACAGAAGACGAGATCAAGAAAGCGTACCGCAAACGAGCCCTTATGCATCATCCAGGTAAAATACCTGTTGCATATAAACCGGTTAAGCATCATTTAATCGCTTGTAATGTAGTTAATGTGTTTGTTTGGTTTTTTTATTTATCTAAAATCCTTTTTCCCCTCTCGGTCTTAGATCGGCACAGTGGTGCGAGTGCCGAGGTACAGAAGGAGGAGGAAAAGAAGTTTAAAGAAGTGGGCGAGGCCTTCACTGTGCTCTCAGACCCCAAAAAGAAATCTCGTTATGACAGCGGTCATGATTTGGAGGACGACGACATGAACATGGGTGTGTGTCTCTCACAACAAATACATACGCTGCATGAACAAATACATAAGCTGCTTTGCCTTGGTAGCCATGGGTTTGATAGGTGGGGTTTTATTTATTTTTTTATTTTTTTTGGGGGGGGGGTTATAAATAAAGGTACCTGAGACCAGCAATTCATTTAAATCTGTAAACACACTCTTCTCTAGCTTTGAAAAGCTTTAATTGAGGAACAGAAATATGTAGTCCCTTCAGGATTTTGTGATCACAGAAATTAAAGTTGATAATTATTTAAATTAATTGTCAAGGAAACTCTACAGTTTTTACAGGACCTTGCAAAATTTCTGCAGATTTGGGCCAACAGACATCACAAATTCGCCAATTAGGGTAGTTTTCTGCAAAATAAAAAAAAAAAACCCTCCACAAAATAACTCTGCTAATTGCCTTGCAAATGTTGAAAAAAGCCACAGCAAAATCGAGCATTTTTCTCAGCAACAATCGCAAAAAAATCTCTGCGTAAACCTGTACGGACTGACTGTGGGATTGACTAAAGCATTCAGTTTAATATATATATATTTAAAAAGTGGCCTTACAGGTCAGCACCTACAGATTTTAAATATGAACCTGTGTAGAGTTTGTAGTAGACCTTTTTGTTGGGTTTTAACCAATCTCATGCTTTTGTGTAAATGATCTAGGCAGCTCGTCAGACCAGAGACTAGCCTCAGGGTTTGAGACATTAGTGCACAAAGGGAGTTTTCATAAATTTAATTTACCCCTTCTGGTTTGACGTGTGAAGACTGCATGTACAAAAGATCACGATTGAAGCAGAATTATTAAAGATGAACGGACAGAAGTATAAGTTTATTCTTTTTGCCTCTGGTTCAAAACCGATCTGCCATGAAGTAATCAATAATGGTTGAGCGTCAAAAGAAAAATGTTATCACCTTAGTCATTTATCTGGACCTAAGGAATTTGATGAAACCGCTTTCATAAATCTTAGGCGAATACCCCTGGCCTACTAAGAAGCATGCTTGTGACACTACGTTCACATTTGCCCATAAATTCTCCCTACCTGGGTAACTGCCTTTCAATTTAAAAAAAATCATTTTCTTTCTTCAGATTTCGATGCCAACAACATTTTCAAAGCGTTCTTTGGAGGCCCTGGTGGTTTCAGTTTCGAAGGTGAGGCCTGATTACAATCGATTTATTCACTGGTTTAGATGTGAATTCTAACTAGACTCTCTCATATTTCTGATTATAAATTTGTTATTTTCTTTGTCCCTTAGCATCCGGACCTGGAAATTTCTTTTTCCAGTTTGGCTAACTCTCCATCCTCCCGCATGTATGCAGTCGACCCACACGGACTCCAGAACCAACTCCCAACACAGACTCACCTGTCCCACACATACACACACACACACACACACACACACACACACACTCCCCTATACAACTGTGTGCTGTACCGCAGGGTGAAGGGCCTAGGACCAGCATACGGTCATTCTGTAAACAGCAATTTTAAAAACGGCACCATGAAGAGGCCAACAGTCCTCTGGGGTCCTCTCTGTCCACACTTTCGACTGCAATTTGTGCCTCACTGCAGCATCGTGAACAGCTGCACACATGTTTCGGTATAGTTTTTTTTTTTTTTTTTTTTTTTTTCCCTTTAAATTAAAAATGGCCCTAGTTAATTAACCACCCTAGCAAAATTGCTTTTCCCACTTTGTTTGGTTGTGGAACCAAGATTGGGTTCTCAGAATGTATGTAGAAGGTGCTACATATTGACTGACATCATTCGCAGCATTCATTACATCAATGCCGGATTCATACCCCTCTTCTGTTCTTGCTCCTCACTATGCTAATTTCAGTGCCAGTTATTACCAAGGTTTGTGCTTTGGGCCTTGTGATGCCGGTAGAAAGGACTGTATAACAAGTACCTCATATCAAAATGAACAAAAATGTTCCCAGAGGAAACTCGTTTCACTCGTTTTTATCTTCTCAATTGCTGATACCAATTACATGCCAAATTATACTGTTCATTTTTTTTTTTCTTCAAGTAAGCATTCTAAAACAAGTTGGATTAAAGTCCTAGCTTGTTGTATTTGTACTCTCCATGCTTGCAGTAGTTCAGATCTCGTGTTCCAGTTCCCTCTAGTGGTTCCCTCCAAACATACAAGCTCAACATTTCTACACCATTCTACCATTGCTGCATTGTACATTTTACTGGAATGTAAAGTGGTTCTCTTCGTGTTGATAGTTGATGACTGTTTAAAAATAATAATTTTTTTTTAACTATAAAATGTATTCATTTTTTTTATATCAATATTTATTGTAAATTCTCGATCCGGACGTGAGCCGTTGAGTTGTGTGAATGTTCATTAGCTACACGAGGATCTTGGACTGTGATCTGTGAGGCACACATCGGAGCCATGCACTCTGGTTTTGCTGAGCCTGATTAAAGATTACAGCTCTTGAGCTAGCTATGTGGAGGAGATTGCGAGAAGACCTGAGTGCAAACCCTTACAGTGCCACCAAAGGATGCTCTAGGATGGGGTTCTTCAGTTCATATCCTTGAGAACCAGAGCCCAGCACAGTTTTCCCTGCTCAATACACATGATCAAGTGTATTCCCAGTTAAGAGCAGGGTGAACAATTCTCAAACTGGGCTAGGGTCTGGATTTGGAGAACCCGATTCTAAGACTAAGTTCAAAACCTCATACTATGTAAATGTTGTTTTGGATGTAGTCTCTATCCTTTTTGGGAAAAGTTCATTCTGGATGTTTAAATGTCTACCCTGCATGTATACTTGAATTTTATTGGCCATTTGTTTTAAGCTAAGTAACTTAATACAAGGGAAATTCCCGGATGTAACCTTTTGTGTGCTTATCAGAATTTGAGAATGGATTTTGTTCGCCTCCACCTTGAATTACACTTGTTAGAATGACTCATGTTGCCTGTCCTAAGATCCTCATGGTGAAAGTCAGAAGAGAAACATTCACATTGCTCTGGCTCATGCTAAAGGAACAGTCTTGATGATGGACCGTTTTTGAAAAGAACCGTGTAAATAAACTTAGCCTGTTTTCTGTTTCTCCCCATTTATCTGACTCTTAGGACTTTTTAAAAGTGGCTTTAATACGTTATCCATCTGCTATTTTTGCGTATTTGATTAAATCCTGTATGCCCTTTTTAGAAGTTAGTTGATGTAAAGCCGCTGCGTCGGCGTTTTTGTTAACCGGTTGCTTGGATACCGGAGATGGGACAGTCCGTGCCTGCGCGAGGACCTGTTTATTTTTAATGAAGCTAGCAGGTTGCTACTAACTCAGCTTCGTGTTCGTCATTAACTTAGATTTAGAAAAATGTCTGACAACGAGGGAGAACAAGGTCCGAAGAGCACTTTTTCCACCTACATGGCCGAAGCCGACCAACTTTTCCACAAAGGAGCATACAGCAAGGCTGTTGAAGGCTATTCTACGGTAAGACCTCTAGGGAAAGTTAGCAATTAGCAACGCCCAGGATCAAAAAGTCAATAAAAGACAAAACACTCAAAGGTTTCTTACTTGCTTTAATGTGTAAATAAAACATTTTACACTATTACGGGTAGTTTAACTGTGTGTGTGTGTGTGTGTGTGTAAGGCTCTGCTATTACAGCCGGGCGACAGGAACTGTTTGGTTGCCAGATCGAGATGTTATGTGAAAATGGGGCAGGCTGAAAATGCTCTGAAGGACGCAGAAGATTCTCTCAAAGATGACAAAAGCTTCTTCAGGGTGGGTTTTTCCTTATTAGCTGTTCTACTATAAAGTAGCACACGACGACATCAATCACATGGCAACGTTCAGTGACAACCATATTGATTACATATTCGTACACTCCATTCTTCATGAAGATGAAGAAATATTACTAATCTATGCGAATTGTGTTAATATATGCAAATGAATATTATCGTTGCAATTATGGGGACAGTGTACAGTTTTATTATCACACACACACACACATGTATGTATATATATATATATATATATATATATACATACATACACACACACACACTCACTACCGGGCAAAAGTTTGTCATGATCTTAAAAAAAATCTTAAATGTTTGTATATGTATATATAACGTTAATACATATAACATTTAACATTTTATTTACAAAATTATGTTTTTAAATGGATGACTCTGAGCGAAATATTTCAAAAAGCAGCCAATCGGTCCAGCATCGGTGTGAACTCCTTTAATACTGTTTAAAAAGCATCTCAGGGGAATTCCTCAAGACATCAGTCGAGAAAATACCAAGAATACATTTCTAGGTAAAAAGGGCTTCTACTCTGATGATGACTATATAT